>CAJNIZ010042971.1:224298-255877 GCA_905231905.1 Symbiodinium pilosum
ACTGTACAAGCACTTTATCACACCATGCGATGTGGGCAAACGGGGCAAACACAGTGCGAAAGTAGCAGGGATTGTCCAAGCAAACAATCTCCCATCTTCCAAGCGCAAGCACATACAGGGGAATGCCCGCGTTTGGTCAACGCGCGAATCACTTCAAAGCAACCTCACCTAAAAAGGGAAGAGGCTAGCCAAGGAAAACCCTCGCGAAAGAAAGATTCCTGACTGGAGCAACACATCCCTGAGCGCTTTTCGGCAGACTGGCAAAAGGCCCATCACGAGATCCCCTACTCCAGCACCTACCACCTACAAGCCCTTCATCAACAGGCACCTAGCAAAGCCTCTTCCACACTGCTCAGTCCTCCAGCCAACGGAGGGGAAGAGACATTTTCTGGGCCAAACGATGGACTTGTTCGCTCTTGGCTCTGCTCCACCTCACCCTCTTCTGGGAGGGGCTGGGGACCTACTCTTGCACAGCCATGGACAAGCTGGGATTACTGTTTGGGCCTGGTACCCAAAAGAAGAATTTAGGGCCGTAAGTCAGTTCCACAGCTACACGCTCACTACGGAAGCAGCGACGCAAGTCGACCCTTGAGCCCCTCTCTCTTGAGCCATTACGCGTCTCTGTCTCTCTCTCTCTCTCTTCCTCTGCAAAGGGTACTTGTCAGGGTTACACCCCGTGCGTGGCCTGCACTTGTCCAAAGTCAGTCGTCACCACCACGAGGACCAATGTTTTGACCCTTGGAGGGGCCCAGCCTTAGAAGCCAGATGTCTTGACCCCTGGAAGGCCCCAGCCTTGCAAGCCAGATGTTTTGACCCCTGGAGGGGCCCAGCCTTACAAGCTAGATGTTTTGACCAGGGAGAGGCGCAGGCTTACAACCCAGATGTTTTTACCCCTGGAGGGGCCCAGCCTTAGAAGCAGAGGCCAGCCTTACAAGCTAGATTTTTTGACCCTTGGAGAGCCCAACCTTACAAGGCTATGGAGAAAGCCACAACAAAAACAAGCACCAGGTTAATTAGGTCCATTTTATGCTCCAGCATACAAAAAACCAAACATTCAAGAATAAAGTTCATTATTCCTGGCTAGGAGGCTGTTTGAAACTTACTCCAAGAGTAAGGCTCATCCTTCCTCATTGCAATTGTGAGGACTGGTCCAAAATAGGTAAAGTACCAGAATACAAGCAAATATTGATATTATATATTACAATCGGAAGACATTTACATTGAGCTCGGATTTCTCGGGTTTCGCAATGCAAAACAACTATTGTCAGTCTACCCGCCTGGGTCTTAATAGGGGTAGCAGGGGCTACCCCGATACCACGAAGAGCTGGCCCAAAAAAACCCAAGGAGAAGAGGAGAGAATCGACAGGAGCCTGTGTGAGACAAGCCTCGCCTTGTTGAAAGTTGGCCGGTGAGAGCTCTTTGGGGGACTGCTGCTCTCCATTCCGGGGGGTGGTGTTTCTACATGCCCAGTGTAATGCACGCATCGCCGGGTTGAGGCAGCTCTTTCTTTGTTAGTGCGGGAGCTCCACTGGTCCGTTGTTGGTGTATTTAGTCGGCATGGCTCAGTAACAAAGTCGCGGGACTATAACTATAACAGACCAGGAACTAAAGCGAGTGTCCTGCAGGGCTATTCCTGAAGAATTTCTACTGGCCATCAGCTGTCGCCACAATATAATGAGGAAGGATGAAGCTTACAGTAAGGTTCAAACTGTCTGCTAATTAATGAGGAATGATGAACCTTACTCTTGGAGTAAGGTTCAAGGTGTCTGCCAATGAGGAAGGATGAACCTTACTCTTAGAGTAAGGTTCAAACTGTCTGCTGATGAGGACGGATGAACCTTATTCTTCGAGTAGGGTTCAAACTGTGTGTATGTACGCATGTATACGTATGTAATGAAAATTTTCAGGACGCTCCGCGAGGGAGCGCGATTTTCTTCAAAAATTTCAGGACGCTCCGCACGGGAGCGCGATTTTCGTAAAAAATTTTCAGGACGCTCCGCACGGGAGTGCGGATTTCATCAAAATTACCCGGACGCTCCGCACGGGAGCGCGATTGTCATCAAAATGTTCAAGACGCTCCGCACGGGAGCGCGATTTTTCTCAAATTTGTCAGAGACTCCCGTTCCTTCTTTTCCCATGCGCATATCCTGTCCAGGAGGTACCATCAACAGTTCACAAAGGCCTTGGTGGAAAGGCATCACGGAAGACCCTGTTGGAAAAAGACGAAGTTGCAGAAGTGGGATGGGCCGGGCGGGAGCTTGAGCATCGCAGCGAAAGCCATCCACAGGTCGCCTCTAATGCCAGAGACTCCCGTTCCTTCTTTTCCCATGCGCATATCCTGTCCAGGAGGTACCATCAACAGTTCACAAAGGCCTTGGTGGAAAGGCATCACGGAAGACCCGTCCCCGCGAAAAACCTCCTGGCAGAAAAGCACCTACTTCCACAGCAAACTCCAGCAATGACATGGAATATTGGCTTTGCTCCAACGACGGACCTGTTGCAGAGTATCTGGAAAAAGCTGGTTGAGGTAGAAGATCTTGTCGCGGGCCGCAGGAGGTAAGTCAGCAACGAAGGTCGAGGCTGCCACTTCTTGGAGATATATTTCCATCACCTTATGCGACACCCATCGTCCGCGTCTCCTCACCAATTCGCTGTCTTCAGTAAACTGCAAAAGAAAGGTCGCACCGCCGGGCCGCAGCGAGCCTAAGTCAAGGGGTCGAGAGGGACCCCTTGACTAGGCACGAGCAGCCTCTCCAGAACCGTGTCGAAACGTCTCTCGAAAGCAAGCGAAACGATGGCGACAAGGTCAGAAGGCTCCAGCTTAGCGGCCTGGTGTCGGGCAGCTCTGCCCCTCGTCTTCGGCTCGTCAATCTTGATCAGGATGAAGGTCTGCATCCATAGAGCGTCGGCTGGGAAAACCAGGGCCCCCCCAGCATAGGGCAAAAATCCCAGCTTCGCGAAGCCAGCCCCAAGCTAGGCAGGCAGAGCCAGCCACGTGAAGGCAACGTCCCACGCAGCCTGAACCTGCCGGCGGAGCACCGGCTTAAGTGCAGTCACGGCATTTATCGTCTCTGAAAAGTGGTAATAAGGTCGTCCAGATCCGTAGAGGTCATGACCATAACGGACGAGCAGCTCGACGAAGGGCTCGACCTGGAAAGGCGAAGTCTTCAAGTGTTCGTCCAGAGAAACGCCAGAAACTTCCAGAAGCCATTGCGAAAAGGCTGCGGTAAGAAAAGCCCTATTTCAACTAGTCAAGGGCTGCACGGGTCTGCCGGGGGCGAGGAAAGGCGCACGCCCAGCAAGTCGACTCAGGTCGGCACGGTTGCGTGGGGCAAGAGCAGCGGAGGCGAGAGGGAAAAAGAGCCAGATGGAGACAAGAGAACAGAGGATGGTAGGCCCTTCCAAGAGGCCTCCGGTGTGGTCGGAAGACGCGGGAAGTCCAGAGAAACGAGACCCTTTGGGAAAGTCCAGGACGGCTTGGAGAAAGGCAGAAGGAGACCCGCCCTGTCTGAGCAGAGAAACGGCAGAAAGCCTCAGCCACTTGGAGGAGAAACGAGGCAGGCTGTGCAAAGCAGCCAAGGCACCTAAACCCTTATCGTCGAGGAAGTCGTAAAGCCTATGGGGGCAGGGGGACCTAAGAACCTTATCCCTAGTGGGGTCGTCTGAGACGCTCAGACGGGTCGGCCCAAAAGACGTGGATGGGTAGAGTCCACCGACACAAGCAAGAGCTCGAAGGAATCTTGCGGAGCTGCGGCCCTTGCGATGAGCTCCCATGGCAACAGCTGAGTCGACGATGAGGGGGAGGCGCTGGTCGCCGCCCTGGAGGACGAGGTGCTTAAGCAAGGCATTGCAGCTCTCAGATGTGGCTAGCCTTACGCCACCGCCAGTCAAGGAGGGTATGCCAGTCTGCGCCACAGAGCAGGTCGTTCGCAAGCAAGCTTTCGAAACCGGAGGACACAGGTTCATCAGGTAACGGTCTGTCCAGCAGAGCTGTATGAAAGCAGTCGGCCAGGCCGAGGCCACAGCAGGATGATACATGGCACTCTCTTTGGCAAGCTTGCCTTGCACAGGCACATGGGTGTGCCCTCCAGGACAGCGGCGATGCGCCTGTTGAAGGGGAACGTGGCATGATACGAAGGCAAATTCCTTCTTGTGCTTGCAGCCAAAGGCACACGATGCCAGCCAGGAGTAAAGTGCGCCAGGCTTGCGAAGGAAGGAACGCACCCAAGGCATCCAAAAAAGCTTGGACCTCCGGGGATTCTCTAAGGCACAGGGCACACCCAGGCGCCAGCAAAGGCCAAGGAGGATGAATCCACGGAAAGCCAGGAGATTACCGAGGAAAGTCTTAGGGTGGGACCTATTGAACTCTCGGGATTGGCTATGACTCCGGACGGCGGGCCATGCGGCCGTGGACATGGTTGCGCACGGGACTTCTATCATCAGGCTGCGCAGCCTCCCTGAGAAGATCATGTGAATAAGCCACTCCAAGACAGGAGGCGAGGAAATGTCATACTCAGCGCTGCACGCCAGGTCGATGACAGGTCACAAGAGTAGCCCTTAGCAAGCATGGCGTCGGTCACTCGTCCAGACCCGCCAAACACCTCCAGGAAGTCATAGGAAAGCCCTATAGGTCTTGGTGGCTCCTCGGAGTGGTCCTCGGGTAGGCCTCGGCAGGAGTCATGAGGAGATATGAGGAGGCTTATCATACCGCCAGCGCTTCTGGCCGGAAAGCCAGAGTTCCCGAACAACGCTCTTAGGCACACGGGCTGCGCACACAGCTCTTCTGAAAAGAGAGGCATCGGAACAGAAAACATAGTTCGAAAAAGGAACGGCAACATTCGTAGTCATGACTGGGACGAGCGCCGCAAGGATACAAAGTTCACCTGCGGCCTTCCTGGGAAGGCAGCGCAAAGGGCTTCCCTCAAGGTGCGCCGGCGCGTGCTGGCAAACTCGGAAGACAGAGTCCAGGGCGCAAGACAGAGGCTTGCGGTACTGCAGGTACGATACCCAACCGCCAACAGTGGAGGAGAGAAGCTCCTCAAACACAGCGGGAAGGGCAGCAATGCGCAAAGAGATGTATGAAAGAGCCAGCCTCTTAGACAGGGGGGCGGACACAAGAACGTTTCCCTCGGCTATTGACTCTAGGGTGGAGTCAACTTCTGCTCCAGTGCAGAGAGCCCAGGATGTCCTTATGATCTGAGCCTCGGAGGCCAACGCTTTCATACTGCTGCTTTGCTCGAAGCACCCTCTGGCCGGCTTGGCTCTGAGACAGGAGACAGGCAAGGCCTTCAGACGTGGTCGACTGAAGAGGCTCCGCAGGGGCAATGGCCAAGGAGAAGTAGTTGTCGATGACGAGTGCGTCATAGACAAGCGATGGGGGCGGAGGCCGGGCAGCAGTCAGCCGGCTCTCGGGGCCAAGCAGATTTGCTCCCTCAAGCAGAGAGCAATGAGCAGCTGTCCCATATTCGACTCCCCATGGTTCCCTGTAGAAGAGAGGAGAAAGCACCTGCCACACACGGATCCGTAGAGCTGCCAAGCAGAGAAGGTTTCGACTCAAGACCCAGGCCGTCGCCAGCAACTTCACGACACAGCTTTCGCCTGGCGAGCTCCTCTTCCAGGGCCAACGCGTAGGCGGAGGTGCCCTGGAACATTGATAGAGGCATGGCGGGCCCGACTATGTTTGAGGCACAGCAAGACGGGCTAACAGCGATCTGGTGGTAGAAGTCGGACCGGTCAGTGTACCGAGGGACACTCAGGAGCCCAATCATTTGTTTCTAGGGGAGCTGCCAGCTGACTCCAATCAGTCTGCCCTCCGTGCTGTTAGGACCACGGCGGTCCCCGATCATGCGATCGGTCGAGGGGGCCCACGGGGATGCTTAGGTGCGGGGTAAAGGCGTAGGACCCCTAACCTATCCCAAAGCTAAAAAACCTCCCTAACCTCCTTAGGGTCGTCACGGGTGCAGTCGGGGTAGGGGAGATTGTTTGCAGGAATGGACCGGAGCACTCCCGATGTCCCAGTGACCCCGTCCAGTGATGAGGAGGCGATCGGCAGAGGCATTGCGGTAAGGCTGCAGCACAGGAGGACCGCCGGCCAGGTGAGGGACAATGCCCGAGGCTGAGCATCCAGGGTAGCGGCATGCAAGTACACGTGAAGCTCCTCAAGCCGGGCAAGGAGGTGAGGGCCGCGTCTCCCAGAGGCTAAAGGCAGGTCAAGGGATTGCCGGCTACTCGCCGCTATAGCCCCTCGAGTCGGCAAAGAACAGAGCTCTGAGCTTGATTCGGGGGCCTTCGGAGGAGTTCGAAAGGGATGGGCTTACCATCGGAGTGCAGAAAATTGAGAGCCATACACACGATGTGTAGCACACGGCTTCTCGCAAAATGGCGCGCCTCCGGGCGCTTCCCCGAGAACACCCCAGGAGCGGGGACAGGGAGTGGAAAAATGACGGTGTCAGGGGGTGGCTCCCCCTCATGGGAACAAACTGCAAAAGAAGCGAGCAAAGGCTGCGCGGGTGGCAAGAAGCAGTCTCGGCAAGGCTGCGGCCCACTTAAGAAAACTTAATTTGCCGTTGAAAGGTTCTTCCTCGAGGGACGGCTTCCCGGAGGAATCGGCAAGGCATGCAGGGTCAGGCGCGTTCACCTGACAGGGGTCATTGGCAGAAGTGTCAGGCCTAGGGCCTAAGCAGGGGCGGCGGCCTTTTTCTCGGCCGCCCAAATCTTTGCTCTCATCTGCTTTCTGGCCAGCACTGGCTCGCCGGTCTTCGGGGTCAGAGTCCTGCTCCTTTACAAATGATAGCATCGTGGCTATCCACTTGGGATCGGCAAGGCTGCTGAAAGGCTTCAGTCCCGTGGTTGGGAGGTTCTGGCGGTCGAGGAAGATGCTTGACGGCGGGTCGTTTTGTAGGGTGAGCAACCACCCTATGTCCGGATTCCCATCCAGACTGGATTGTTCGACCATCACCATCATCAATGCAATGACGTCTGCTGCTGCGCGGGGCTCTCCATTTCCTGGGAGAGCCATCGCTATGGCCAATTGCCATTGCAGCAACCCCAACTCCTTTGCCTTGCTGAACCCCCCATATCTTTCCAAATACTTGGTCATCGTGCCCTCTGTCTCCTGAGACGACGAGGCTGCGGGCGTGGCCGCCGGAGACATTCTGCGCCGGGCGGCGGCAACAAAAGAGGCCCTCTCTCAGAGCCAGCTCTTGCTGGAGCTTCAGCCTCCCTGAGGTCCCCCGGGTTGACAGGGTCGAAGAAGCCTCGGGCAGGGGATCTGTCCCCGCTGCCGAGATCTGTCCCACCAATGACAAGGCTCGCGCTTGCAAAAGCATGGCCTGCGCCAGAGGTTGAGAGCTTGACTCTTCTCCGACGAGCTCGTCTCCAGTACTGGAACCTGGTGAAGACCTGCCTGACCTTGGATGAGCTGATCCTGTTTGGCTGCCATCTCCTGAACCTGCTGAGCAAGAGGCCACTAAGTCCTGCAACACACCTTGTTGAGTGGCAAGGTTGGCGACCGTGGGGCGCTTTGCCCTGACGTCTGCCTTGGCTTTGGCTGCCCTTGCTCGCTCCGGAAGGGGGCAGCATCTTCCCCATCCACGGCTGTGGCATAACCTGAGGCACCTCGATCCCCGTCGACGCCTTGGAGCCAGGCAACCGCAAAGGACGTGACCTCGACGGCCAAGGGGAACATAAGGGGATCCCCGACATCGAAAGGAATGACATCGCCCTGACCTGAAACATAGGGCATCAGAGCGGAAGACACTGCCTCACCAAAATCGGCCCCTTGCGGGATGAGGCTGGGTCCAGTCCCCGTCCTCTGCTAGTAGCACTGCTTGGACCGATACCACGGTGGCAGGTCCCAACACACCTACATGGCGCATGCCTGAGTGAGCGGAAGTCCAAGTTCAGGCGCAAGGGACGGGCTCAAGACCAACAATTCCAAATCCCCCGAATCAGCGGGGAGGATAGCCTCAAAGTCCATGGCGAACCTGTGCAGGCAAGGGGTTCTGGCAGGCTGCGTCTCTTTCGCCACTGACGACGGTGGACCTCAAGGAGGAGGCCTGTGCAAGCCAAGCAGCACTTCCAGCCTAGCACGGGCACCAAGGCCGGCGGGTGAATGCAGAGGTATCCTCCACAGGGCCCTGGGAGAGCCCTGGAGACACGGGTTGCACGGGTTTGGGATAGGCAGAAGAGGATGTAGAGGAGGATGAGGCCTCAACAGGAGCAGGTGTCGCTCCCGGAGACGCAGCGGCTTGTGAAGTTGCAGAGGAGGCAGAGGATGCCTGAGCAGATGGGGAAGGATGAAGACCGGAAGCCTTGGGCTTGCGGGCTGTGACAGAGAGGGATATACCCTCTAGGTGCAAGGCAATCTGGGTCACCTGCTCTTCCTCAGAACCCATATACAGCTAACCTAGACCTAGTCTGGTTAGGCGGTACTGCCGGAGCGGCAGGGGAAGGAAACACAGGAAGCTGGTGGTAGTACCTGATGAAGACAAAACAGGCGAGGGCCCCACACAGAGCTCCAAGCAGGTAAGTCAAGAGAATCAGGGGTATATCAGGTTGGCTACAATAAAGAGGGCACCGAAAACCCCAAAGGTTGTTCTTTAAGCCCTCGAGCAC
This sequence comes from Symbiodinium pilosum, assembly GCA_905231905.1. Taxonomy (NCBI): domain Eukaryota; class Dinophyceae; order Suessiales; family Symbiodiniaceae; genus Symbiodinium; species Symbiodinium pilosum. Next base: position 232,915 of record CAJNIZ010042971.1, read on the forward strand.
AACCCCAACAAGCTCTACCGCTACAGCTGCCTGCATCCAAAGCTTGAGCATCGCAGCGAAAGCCATCCACAGGTCGCCTCTAATGCCAGGACGCTCGGGAGCGCGATTTTGGTCAAAAGGGAACGATCAATTTCGAGGACGTCTCGAGCCTGAGCACGATTTTTGAAGATTAAATCATCAAAATTTTCAGGACACTCCGCACGGGAGCACGATTTTGGTCAAAAGAGAACGATCTTGAGAGGATCAATTTGGTATAGAAATCGTTCCTTTAAACGATCAAAATTCGAACAACGAATCCGACGAATCCTATACCAAACCTATACCAAAACGACCGCCCAAGAACCTTCCTCTTGAGAAGATAAATTTTCGAGGACGTCTCGAGCGGGAGCGCGATTTTTGAAGCTAAATCATCAAAATTTTCAGGATGCTCCGCACGGGAGCGCAATTTTGATCGATTTGAACGAAGATAAAATCGAGATGGAATCAGCGAAATTTTGAGGACGTCTCGAGCGAGAGCGCGATTTCTGAAGTTTTGTTGAAGGTAAAAAAAAAAACGCTCAGAGGCTCAAAAATAGCCAATTGTCTCGCGCGAGAGCGCAATTTTTGATTTTTGATAAAGTCCGCAAAAAGGCGATTTTTTGCGGATGTCTCGAGCAAGATGTTCGATGATTTTTTGAAAGTCAGGGGGTCGTCCAGTTCGTTTCGACCCCCCCCTAGCAAGACTACTTTAAAGGCAGTCTGGCCTCTCAGACGCAACATCGTAACATTCACATTTTTGAGGACGTCTCGAGCGAGAACGCGATTCATTGAAACAACCGAGTGCGTCCAAAATGTTTGCGCGACGGAAGAGCACGCTGCGGGTGCCGAGCGACGACACATCGAAAACAATTAGAACCCCAGACTAGATGTGGGGAATAAAAATATGTTCGTAATACTAATAGTAAATAATAGTAATAACAGGTGTTGAGGAAGAAGCCACTTCCCTTTTCTGAGGATGCATTGGGGCTCTGCCTAGCTTGAGCCAAAATGGCTTGAGCCAAAATGGCCAAGACTCTCTTCTTTCGTCTGGCAATTGCAGCCATTTCTTATTACATTCTCGTCCTCTTCGTCTTTCTGCTCTCCTCTGCACCCCGTTCTCTGCCGGTGTCGGTTACCATTCAGTGCAACTAACAGTTCTGTGGAATGTCTGTGGGCGAGATGCCCAGTGAGCTGGATGGGCACCAAGAAGTCGGGCAACTCCAAGACTGGCCAGCACAAATCTTCAGAACTGCAAGAACTGACTTCTGGTCTTATTTGCAAAAACGGGCCAGCCGGCCATCTCCCAGGGCTTCTGAGGCCGGATGCAGCGGCTTCAGCAGGAAGAGGGTGGACTCAGTCTCCAAGTAACTTTGATCCAAGAAACCAGGACATGCTCGAGCTCTGAGCTTGCGACGTCTCTAAGTGACATAACTGAGCTCAGAGGGGTAGGCTGCCCCAACCCGGTCTGAGCAGGCCTGCAAACAAGGCGAATGCTTCACAATGCTTTCCGGAACTAATATCCCCCCCCCCGGCTTGCTTTTACACCAAGTGTGCTGGAGAGGTCGGTTCTCCTTTCAAGCGGGTGAGGAGCGTTCTGGGACGTGGAGTGGTCGGCAGGGCATTGTGGGATGGCAGGAGGGAGGTCATAAGGACAGATAGCAGGAGGGGTGTTCGAGTGGATGGCAGGGGCGGTCGAGGCAGGAGGGAGCTCGCAGTGGGTGTTTTTCCGCTGTTCTCTCGAATCTGCGGGCGCATTGCGCTCCAGCGCAGATTGTCCTACGGTCTGACATTTGTGGGTCCATCCAGACCCAGCCACTTTGCTCGCCAGAAGCCATGTAAATAATCACAAAAGCTTCTGGTGAGAGGCCGCTCCGTTTACCCGATCTATGTGAGACTCGGAAGCTTGGGGGTCTGCCAAAAACGCATCGATTCTGATGCTAGTCTGGAACAGGGGAGTGATTAGGCCTGTTTTGAGGTTATTCCTGGAAACGCCACTGCCACCGCCACCGCCACCGCCCGGGCCTCCTCAGGCCGCTGCGTGCTCTTCTTGGGCCTTTCTAGGGGAAAGGTGATTTTGATCGTGTGAGGGCCTGTCGGTAGTTTCTGAAGATTGTGGTCCTCTCGAGCGATGTCTCAAAAAAAAGGACTCGGAACTGATCAAAGTCAGTGCTTCATGGGCATGCTGTCTATGCTTTCGGTTGTGAAAGTGCTACACAACCTGCGGTCCTGGGTCTCTAATTCCGATCCTTGCCTAAATTTCTGGCAGTGGTCTTGCAATTTATTGATGCACCACTACGCATCAACGCGCACTTCATCTCTTATCTCTTCACCTGCTTTCCTATCATGTTGCCCATGTTTTTACGACCACCCTATAGTCTGGTGTCATCCACGCCCCTGTCAACTTGTCATTCTTGACAACCTTGACCCTGCTAAAACCATCCGCCCTTGTAATCCCGTCCCCTAATATTAAACCCATCCCCACATTTTTCTTGTGTCACATACTCCCATTCTGTGGGTGGGGGGGGATTAATATTAGGGCGAGGGGATGAATTGCAGTCCATATCCCCATCCCCGCCCGCGGGAAACCAAGTAGGACGACTCGCCCCATAAATTGCAATTGTTTTCTTGATGGTCTTCCCGAGTGACATGTGATACAGTATTTAGGCCCAACAATGATGATCCACTACTGCCTTATCTCCCATGTTCAACACCTTTTCATGAGATTGCTAAAGGTAAAATTCAAGCTCTTACTTCATGCGCTCTGTCAGTGGTGGGTATTTGCCATCCTTTTTCGTTCGAATCATGACATACTCCCGGCTTTTCAAGTCCAGCATTGATAATTACAAGCAATGCTTAGAAACAGTATGACAACGGACACAGCACAAAGAATATCACAGTATGAAAATACGTTGCATAAGAATGTCTTGTTTTCAAGGGGGAGCACTTGCCAACAGTTATGTAAAAGAATGTCTTGTTGTAAGTTAAGTAGGAACAAACCCAGAATCCAAAGCCTGAAGCTGCATGAAGCAGTGCAGGAAATGGTTGAAGACGACCCATTCAAAGTTGTTGAGCAGTTGAAGATAGGAGACAGAGACAACATGAAAGCCAACGCACAGTGTGAAAGATATGAGTACATTGAAGAGCACACAGAGGAGTGAAGCAATACACCAAATAATCCTTTTCTGAAAACACAGGCAGGAAACCAGCCAGAAGAACACAGATGGTTCCTGCAAAGATGTGGCACTCAAAGAGAGAGAAAAACGAGGACCGAATCAGGGAATGCGAGCAACACGTACAATCCTGAACCTAAACATGAGATACTCTAAGTAGGCAAGAACATCATGAAGCGGACGACATAAACGTTCGCTGCTGTGAACCCCAAGCTGCAAATTTCCAGGCCCTGCCGGGACCGTAACCGAAATGAAAGGAAAGGGGGAGCGGAATTTTAAACAATTCTTCCCACCTACCATATCCTACTATACCCGTTAGCCATTGTCCTAACTGAATCGGGAATTGCCCCCTGATAGTGACCCAACCTGTGGCATCCAAGACTCCTGAAGATGTCGCGCATGGAGGCTTGCTATCACTTCACTAAAAAGCCGGGCCAAAGCCCAGACCTCCCTTCAAGGTTAGTCTGCAAAATGCGGTGTACGAGCTTTTTCCAAAAATTTCATTGTTTGATTCTGCTGCTAACGTCGAGCTTAGGCCGGTTGAAAATTGGGGTAGCAGCATGTGGGAGACGGGCAGAGGGGCGGGTAGGGGTATGAACTGGGAAATGCCAGCTTTCAGCTAATATTACATGTTGCGCAGTCCTACCATGATGACCTGGCCTTTTTCTCGACGACAAGTCCTGCGGAGTTGTAGCCGGACAATCTCAGCACGCTCCCTGTGTCTCGTCAAAAAGTCGCAGCACCTGCTGCCACCCTGACCGTGCACATGAAGGAACCGAACTGGCAGCACGTCACAAACAAAACTCGCTGCGACGAATAAACAACTGGAGACGACGCTCCATCAAAGCCATAAAAACCTACCGTGCTGGCCTTTGCCCACACTTGCCGGCAGCTATAGGCAGTCGGCACAGTCAGCAAATGCAACTGCCGGGAACATACAGATGTCTGTCCCTTCCACTGGCTCATTCGTCCATCTTGACATTTCCTGACAGCACATAAACTTGAGGCAATGTGTGAGGTGGGAATCTAGCTGGCCAGGGCAGGCGCCTGTGGGGATGCACATTTGATCCAGCGACTGAAGACACACCCTGGACCACTGGACGCACGTGCCGGAAGACGCCTCGGCTTCGCCGGACGTGGCGTCAAAACGTAGCGTCGAGTCACGTCACAAGCTCATATGGTCATATGGCGTCATGAAGACAGGTGTCGTTACCAGATTTGGTGCCATCGCTGGGCGTCAGATGCTCCGCCGGGCCAGGGAACGAACCTGTGTCGTGCCAGTGGGGACACTTGTTGTCAAACGACATGGCGTCAGAATGCGGCGTCACCATCAAGCCGGACGTGGCATCAGAACTTGGCGCCGGGGACCGACGTGGCCTCGCTGGCTGCGGCGTCAGTACGTGGCCTCCCTGATGCCTCGTGTGCAAGCGATGCCGCGTTCTGACGCTACATGCGAGGCAAGGGGCTCCAGTTTGTGACGCCACGTTGCGACAGCAGTTCTCCTGGTGAGGACAAATGATCTCAGGACGCTCTGATTTGCATGATGCAGTGGCATGCCAGGACAGTGGGACCGTTGGGTTCTCGCGTTCGCTCAACATGTGCAATCTAGCAGCCTACACCCGGAAGCCAGAACTGTAAGAGTCTGAGCCCCTACAGCGCAAAGCCAGCAACTTGTGCGCACAGGGCGTCCACCAACGCCCCAAGCCAACACCTGAGCTGAGGGCTGCAGGTTTTTCGTGGTTGCAGTTCAGCGCGTGTCTTCGCCTTCAACCGACCTATCTTCGAGAAGTGTCTTCGCACGCCCATTTTTGTCTTCACGACGACGCGTGTCTTTGCCCAACCTGTCTGCAGGAAGTGTCTCCACACGCCCACGTGCCTTCGCTCCAGAAAGTGCCCTCCCCCGACACGTCTTTGGCATGTGTCTTCTGATGCCCACTTAGCTTTACTCCGGGAAGTGTCTTGGCCAGGGCAGTATTCTCGGAAAGTGTCTTCGGACACGCACGTGAGTCTTCGCTGCCAGAAATGTCTTGGCCGGGAATATGTCTTCAGATGCCCAGGTGTCTGCACCTAGCACGTGTCTGCTGACGCCCAGGCGTCTGCGCAGAGCGCTCTTCAGTCCTACACCCCGCGTGTTTTCAAGATGCGTCTTTGGTCTTCGGGCCAAATGTGCAACCGCCCCAGGCGACCGCAATGTAGCTTTGCAGCTTACTGCAATTCAGGCTGTCCACTCCCCACACAAGAATCTACGAAAGATGCGACTATGCAACATAGCTTAGATCCGCAAAAAGTCGCTTTGCCAGGTCACACCTTCGCGAAAGTCGCTGGCATCGAAATGGGGCGTCATATGATCAAGATGTCGGAGAAGTGGGCCATGAAATCCCCTCAGAACTCAATCAGAACGGCAGCTCAGCAAGCAACATGGCCATTGCAGAGGTCAAAAACCATCCACAAAACTCGGCATGCTCAGGACTGCACCTGTCTGGTTGTATAGGAGTAGGAAGCTGACTGCGTCGCAACCCTTGTCAGCAAATGGCACTCGGAGGCGCACCCCCGGCTGAGCAGCATCCTCCAGACAAATCTCCAGCTCTTGGCTCTGCCAGTCCAGACTGATACCAATGGTCATCCAAGTGTTCTCGCTCCAATTTGCCAATGGCTCTCTGCTTGAGTTTGAAGCAAAGATCCCTCGGCCTTTGCCGTCCCTCACAAAGGTCATGAAAATGAGAGGTCGCTCTGGACCTTTGTCGTTTCCCAAACCATGTGCAAGCGCCAACACGGCTCCAGCGCGGTATGGAGACAGTGCGGCAGCCTTGCAGCGGTAGACCACCAAGGACGGTCGACAGGCCAAAGGAAGACTGAAGACCAGGCCACTTGGACCCAAGCTCGTCAAGGGATCTTGATTTGACAGGCAAATGCACCAGTGCCCGAGTGGGGCATAAGAGGATTTTGAAGCACGAAGCCTGTCACTGCAGGGGACACGCTGAATCTGAGGGGGTGCTTCGGCTCCTGGGCCAACACGCCATAGAGCTCCCTGTTTGCAAAACAAAGCTGGAACTCCTTCTGCTGTGGCAGCGAACGTTTCCGGATCCATGTTTGCAAAATTCTCAAAAAGCCACGCTCGCTCCAAAGTTTGCAGAAAGTGCAGTGCGCGGGCACGCTCTTCCATTGTTAGCAAAGCAAACGGCGAAGGACAGGGAAGACGTGTTTCTACAAGTGCCAGTGCAGATTGCCAATGAGCTGAGGCAGCGCGGCCCAGGCTGAGAAGATCCTTCGCAGCAAGAGCGGGCCAAACCTGGAGGAATCGGGCAAAAACAACTGCAAGTGTGAACAGTTGCATATAACTTACGTAACCGTTCTGTGAACTCTCATGGTCAGGGAACCTGGGGCAAGATGCCTGTAGAACTCGCGAGCACGGAATCAGCGAACGAGCTCATGCTGGCTTCGACATGCAGCTGCTTATCTTGTGCAATGTTGGAAGCCATTGGGTGAATGAAATTGACGCCTTGGATTTTGGTCTTTGAGCTAATTGCAAATGCACGGAATCCAGCATGTCGCAGATGGACTCGAACGTTCTGAACCAGCCCTACCTGGAAGCATTCCCCTCGTATCGGTAGACCTGGGAACAAAGCACGCGCAAGTACCATGAACCATGCACAAACTGAATCAAGGTCTGCACGACGACTTGCTGCGACCTTACATGACGTGTGGCAAGGAAATCTTGGATGTTGCACCTTGCAAGGGAAGCTACCTCACCATAGATTGGCCGAAAGCGGCTTCCAACACCTCTGGATCCCATCCTTCATAGCACTCCCCAGTTCAGGCACGTTGCTGACAAAAAGGCTTCTCTATGCATAAGGCATGCCAAGCCTGCACCGAATGGGCTAGCTCCTGCCATCTCACACCGGGTGAGGGATCAAAATGGAATTAGATAAGGATCAAAAAAATGTCGATGATAAAACCAGATAAGGAAGGACCAAAAAAATGAGATATTCAAATTCAAATGTGGTCAAGCCAAGCCCCACGCGAGAGCGATGAAAACAACATGAAAAATGATGAACAATGATGGAAATGATGAAACATGATGGAAAATCATGAAAGTGAAAGAATATGAAACATGATGAGAACGATAGAATAGTGACCAAACATGCTCAAAAAAAATGATGAACGTTATGAAAAATAATGAAGATGATGTGAAAATGATGAGCAAAAAATTGGGAATGATGAAAATGATGAATGAAAATGATAGAAAATTATGACAATGACTTGGAAAATGATGAAAAGACGATGAAAATGATGAAAAGTTAGTGAACTGATAGAAGAATGATGGAGATTGTACAAAGAATACGAAACACTATGGAAAATGATGAAAACTTACGAAAAATACGAATGAAAAGAAAATGAAGCAATGGATGGAATCAAAAAAGAGAGTGTGTCGGCGTGGGCGCCTACCTTTTTCAGGTAAAACAAATGCTGTTTCATTATTTTGCATGATTTTCTACCCAAATTAAGTAGGGGTGCCCCATTCAAATTCTAACAAAATCATGAAACTTTTTATAAGTTAAGGAGAGACAGCTAGATAGCTAAGATTCGCGGCTGGGCCAACACTGAACCCAAAACCCTAAACACGAAACCGTAAACCCTGAACACCAAACCCTAAACCCTATATTGGCATGTATCCAAAAGCCTGTGTTTCTCACATGCTCAAAACATGCATATAACATGATAACACGACTAGAGTAATTGATAATCATTTTTGGGGGGGAAGGCCTCCCCTAAATGAGATCGTTCAACATAGTCCATCGAACATTTATATCCATAACTGTAAGTTCAATTCGATACGTTAGTGTAATTGGGGGATGCGGCGCATCAAGGACTAAAACACATTTTTGGAATGACGCCTCCCCAACTTGGTATACTTACTACATGCAAAGCTATAAAATCGCTACTGCCGTTGTTTGGTGTTGGGGCGGTCCCTGCCAGTACAATTAATACAGTTAATACAAAAGGTACGTGCATATATGTGTTGTTAGATAAGTTCTGCTTAACTATCAATACAATGATTGCGTCTGTGCCGATCCTTTGAGTGAACTGCAGGAGGTGTGTTCAGGGTGGCTTTGTTTGGTGTTGGGCTGGTTCCTGCCGGTACAATTGATACACTTATTAGAAGAAAAGTTACATACATGCATGTGTTGTTAGATAAGTTAGCTAAGCCATCTGTACAGTTCGGGCGTATATCCCGACCGGTATGGTAAGGAAGGCCTCCCCCAAATATATTCACTCTCAATGGCTTCACTTGCATTCGTATACTGAGTACAATTCATATGCATGGAGTTCTTCATGCAGTTCCCACACCAATTGCCTTAAGTACATGGGGCAAGCGCTCCCCTATGCAAGTAGCACGAGTACTATAATGGATATAGATATATACATCTATATATATATATACATTTGTGTGATAGTCATGGTTTTGGGAAGGGCCTCCTCCAAAAGATGTTAATGAAGTAAATCAACTATCTATATCCATACAGTAAGTTATGGACTATATATGTATATACATGTTCAATGAGATACAGTAATGTTATTGGCGGATGAGGTCCATGAACAATTACTTACATTTTGTGAATAAGGCCTGGCCAGTTATACGAATTTCATCTATGCCATCACTAGAGTAAGCAGTTTAATTGCAGGAAAGAACCCTATCCCAATGGAATACCTCTGCAACTAGTGCAAATGTAGGCTCACTATCTTGAGAATGTTAGTTAATTTGACTAGTTAGGGCTTTGGGCAGCGATTACAAGCCTAAAACCAGACCTTTATGTGATGTGTTTCTTTTTTAAACTATAGCAGCTATAGTATGATGTATTCCAGGTTTTGCTTTGGTGTTTCCATTACTTGTTGTCTTAGATGGCATATTTTTGAGTAGTTCAGAATTATTTGAATTTTTCCATGTCAACTTAATCTGGGAAATATACTGCAAACGCAATGGTTGTTAATCGGGTCATGCTTTCTTGGGTTTATGACTACACTCAATTATTCACTTTTTTATAGAATTGTTGTTTCCCTTTTGCATTATTGAAACATTTAAGTATTGTTTCTTGCAATGTTTGTTAATTGGGTCATGTTTTCCCTTTTATGAATAAACTCAAGAATTCACTTTTTACAGAGCTTTCCTGTTCCTTTTGCATTCTTGAAACAGTTAAACAATGTTTCTTGTAATGTTTTTTCATTAGCTCATAATTTTTACGTTCATGAACACATTCACTTATCCACTTTTTGTAGAATTTTCGTTTCCCTTTTCACAATCTTGAAGCATTTCAACTTCGAAAATATCTACTGTTGTTAACTTATGTTATTTTGTTCTTACATATCTCACTTGTTAATTTCATTCTTGTAGCATTCTCATTTCACCTTTTTGTTCATTAGTTTAGCGATTTGAATGGAAATGTGTCGTTGGGGGCGGGGACCGCTACAAAAAATCGTAATTAAGTAGGAGATAGCTAATAGAGGCAAAGCATTATTATTCAATGCTAACGGAAAGCCTGTGAGGCTGGGAGAGGGAAGGCGCCAAAAACAAAACCGGCCAGCCAATTTCATTTTTTTTTGCCCCCGTCCCTTCCTCCCCTAACCCCAGAGACTCCTCGCCCGTCCTTTCTCACTAAGTTGAGCCCTCCTTCCCCCTCCACCCTAATAGGCCCTCTCGCCCTTCCACCGCTTTGAATAAAGCTTCGCCTCTCCTTCTAGATAGCATCAGTATAGATTAGTGCGTTCTCGGAAACACTGAAAAATGGAGCCCCCAGGGCGACACTTTCTTTCAAGGAAACGCGGCGGGGGGAGGGGGGGGGGTTGGGTGGGCGCAGCCATCCCCTATTTTCCTCGCGGCCTCTAGCCAAGGCTCCAGGCACAATGATGGAATATGATGATACGTGCCGACATTGCTCCTTACTTCCTTTTACTTCCTTCCTTGTCCTTCCTTCCTTCCTTCCTTCGTGAAACAGGATTTTCTCTTCATTTCCTCTCAACAAAATGTTTTGACTTGTTGTTTTCGATCCTTCCTTCCTTAAGTTCCTGACATAAGATTTCCCTGTGATTTCCTCTGAAACAGAATATTTCGATTTTTGTGTGTGATCCTTATTTGTTTTTTTGTTGATCCTTATTTGATTTTTTGATCCACATCACTCTCACACCCTGCAGCCCACAAAACAATGGCTGATCTTCGGACAGATGGCCTCGACTCTCTGCAGCAGACAATGCAGCTGGCAAGGACCTCAGAGATAAGAGCTTTACGACTTTGGTGGCAGCTCAGAAGGGGCGGCAGATCCTCTGATGCGGGCTTTCCTTGCCAGCAGCCTGCTGATAGACATGTCCTGCTCCATCGTCCAGGAAAGGGGTTGTAACTTAGAAGCAGAAATCTGTGGCGTGACCTGTATAGCCTTCTGCAGCAATTATCGTTGCAGCTCCTTATCTTAGACCTGATGGAGTCCTAGCACCCTCAAAGCTTAAGGCTTAAGGCATCCTCCTGAATAACTTCTGGGACACATGATGCCTCGCTCTTACGTGTAGCATCTCGAAACAGAGTTTGTTTCAGTTCTGTCAAAGTCTTGGGATAAAGCTTGGCCGGCGAGCCTTTGCCGTGCTTCACCTGGCCAAGACACGAAATGCACTGGTAATTCTTCATAGGTTGCTCGCTAGTATTGACGCATGATGGCCTCATCAGACAACCCTGGTCCCAAGCCTAAGTTCAAGTGGCGCACTGCGGCGCACTTGTGTTGAAATGCACCGTTTGTTACAGGCCTAGGCGTAAGTCCCAAATCCATGGGCTGCAGAACTTGCATGACACTTATCAACCTCGAGGTGCGCAACCATAACAAGAGGTTGCGACCTTATCCATGTTCCAGGAATCCTGTTTCTGGAACACTTGCTTTGGTTACCTTATCCATATCATCAAACCAGCTTTGCAGCTCTGCAACTGCTCGAACTTTTTGCGGTGAGCGCTGCCAGTTTTGCAAGCGTTACGAAGTTCAGTCCAGGCCAAACTTTGAATTAACGCTGTCTGTTTTCGCACAGCGTGCACAATGCAGCCGGGAGTCTGCTTGTCCCTGCGCTTTGGCCACGCACATAAGACAGGCTCGAACACGATAAACTGAGTCTAACTTTACACGCAAGCCACGCCAACATGTTGACAGCACCATTGCTTTTTCGGTGCTGACCAACCACTTTGCCATTTTGACAGGCCAGCGGAGCAGTTGAAAGGTAAGCTGCCTCCGGCGTGGACCTGGATCCAGTGGTGATTCCACTGCCAGATCATCCCGTGCGCTGCAACGCCCGGTGGATTGCCATGGCTATGTGACATTCCTGCGTGCCCTTGCCCTTGCCCGCTGTGGATCATGTGCGTCTCATGCGTTACGTGTGTGACTGTAGCGGCCGCACATCCCAAATGCTGGTGCTGGCAACACCATGCCTTCTTGCCCTGTGACCAGCCTGTAAGGTGGTGCACAAGGCCAGCATGACAATCGTATGGCAGGCTCATGCCACCAGCGTGCACTGCGACCCAAACCCAATACCCGTTCACCTGAACCCTCTTCCAAACCATGCCAAATCCTGCATCTACATTTGGGGGCGAGTCCCCTTCACAGCCCTTGTGCTTCACGGTGCAGCACCACTGCTTCTTCGCGGGCGACCAGGCTCTGAAGAAGTTGTTGAAGGCAGCATCGCAATCAAAGGCGGCAGAAGTGGCGACATGAATGTCACAACCGGCTTCTTCAATGGAACAAGCTCGGCATACATCACACTCCACTTGCACTTTGCTGTATGCCAGGGAGCAAGCATTCGGCTCACCTGAGAAAACATGTCCTCGAGTCCACTGCATGCGGCTCTTGCAGGTGGAAGTGTCTCCATGTAGAGTACAGGGGGCTTCGCAGCCCAGCGGTGAAAGTGTCGTTCTAGCACATCCTTTCTGGAAGTTTGTGCAGCACCTCGGGGCAAACAAATTCAAAAGCACAGCTTGGCTTCGAGTGTGACCATCATCACAAAAGCCACCAGCAAACTCGCAGAAACAGTCAGCTCAGGCACCACTGTTGCTTGTGGGCACTCCAGTGATGGCTTTGCCCATTACAATAATACTTTGGGCAACCTTTGTCTTTGTGACTGCAACACCACTTCTTCTTTGAGTCTGACCAGCCCTGAAGCCAGTTGGAAAAGCCAGCATCACAGTCATAGATCTTTCCCGTTGCCACGCCAACATCGTGCGAGATATGAACATGATGTAGGTGAAGGCTTCCGTGCCATGTTCCAGGACATCCTTTGTCCTCGTGGTCGCAACACCACGTCTTCTTCACTTCCGACCAGCCGAAGTACCAATTCGAGTACCCAGCATTGCAATCGTAGTGGCCATGGTGATGATAAGTTGGAGGCATCTTCACATAGATAGGTTTGGAAGCCACCTGTACAGCAACAGGCTTGCGCACCACCTCGACATCACCAGGTGCCGGCACGTGCACCATCTTTGGAACCTCCACATACCGGGTTTTGATAATGACCTTCCCTGGCACTGCTACCGTCTGAACCTTTGGAACATCAGGCACAGGATACGGGACTGTCTTGTACTTGATGTGCGCTTCAGGCGTTCTTTTGGGCGGCAAGTAGTGTGGCACCTTGACTTTCTTGATCTTGACAACCTTGTGGTACACGTTGTGGTTGATAATCTGCGGACGGCATCCTAGCTGCTTCAAGTAGCAACAGTAACGAAGATGTCGTGAGGACCACGCATCCATTGGTGAATCTTCGTCGCAGGTGTAGGGCAGCGGCTCTTGCACAACAACCTGCTTGGTTACCACCCTGGGCACCGGCACCCGGACACGAACTTTCACAGGAAAAGGAATGGACTTGTCGTGATACACCACTTTGGGCACGTACTTCACGTGAGGTTCTGGGCAGCCCTTTCCGGCATGCAAACAGCAGTATCTCTTCTTGTCCTCATCCCAGAGAGTTCTCCAATCGGTGAATCCGTTGACCTTGCAGAATTGAAACACAATGCACACTTTGGACCCACCGTAAAGATGGCAGGCTAGGCAGCTGGCACAATCTGGCACAGGAGGCGGCACAGCGACGTCCATCCCTGGATCCCGTCCAGGCACTTTGTAAAGAAAGATAACCCACATCAAGCCTGGCAGCTGCTCGTTTGCAATTCTACGCAAGAACCAACCAAGTCAGCACGCACAGAACAAGTCTTGTGCAGCTTGGCCTATCAAGAGCGGAATCAGCATGGAACATATCATGGTGCCGAATAAACCGGAGAATCGACCAGGAACAGTCACCTCCTGCGTGGTTGTGTACTGTTGATGGCGCTTGTGAAGCTTTGGCTTGAAAAGCTGATTTGAAAGCTGTGCGTGCAAAGGCGTGGCTGGTTAAAAAGGATCTTGCGCCCCGCCCCCGTTTCCATCACCTGCACACCTCCAAACACAAGACCGCAGCCCACTTGCTGTGGCTACAAGCTTACGGCACCCTGAGCCTGGACAGTCCCAGACCAGCCCGGCTGAGTTTTGCATTTCCTTGTCTAATTCATTGGCGTGAAAGCTAAGTTGAAGCTGCGGGGGATACAATTTTGCTTGCAAGCCCAAATTTTGAGAAGGGGTTGCGCGAAAGGCTGCAGCGTTTAGCAGATGCGTGAAACTACCTTGTTGCCGCAAGCTGCCGAGGGGTGGTGACAAGAGACTGCATATGCCACCACAAGCTTCCGGCAATCTGTGAAACTACCATGCTGCGGAGTGTCGACAGGAGCCAGCAAGGAACCAACACAATTCGCATAGTTGTAGCAATCATCATTAATCCTTCCTCTTGACTAGTAAAGGCGCCCCGTCCTCCCCACCCTTTATTACTAACCTAGGGCCCATTATTCTAACGATCGTGGCGTATACGTGGTGTAAGTGCTGTGCTGTACGTGGGGGGTGTAGGCACCGTGGTGTGCTGGTGTGGTGTAGTTGATGTGGCGTATGTGGGCGGTGTAGGTGTCCTGGCGCTGTTGATGCCGTGGGAGGGTGATCCAGTGCGCGCTCCCATTTGCATCCAGTGCGCACTCTGAAATCAGCATCCAGCGCGCACTGTTCTTGCATCCCGTGCGCACTCCTTGAATCTGCATCCACTGAAGGGTTTGGGGTTCAGGGTTTAGAGTTTAGGGTATGGGGTTCAAGTTTTACGGTTTTAGTGTTTTTTTTTACAACCCCATTGGCCTTTTAGGTCTAGCAGCTGCTTGGGGGTACGTTTGCCCAGTAGGACTAGTTTGTTACCGTTCGGTACTACTTGTGCTCAGTACTGCTCAGGGTTGATTCATCGCACTCAGGGAGGTTTCGAGGATGCCAGGGATGTAGTCGTCGATTGGGGTTCTCCGATGCAAGGAGCACTATCACAAATGTTGTCTGGTACGGTAGTACTCGGAGGCTCATATACAGGACCCAAAAGAGAAGTCAACCCTTCACCACCGTCACAAAGTGCAGGAAAACCAGCTTCATCCCCTTGACCAACATCACCACAATGACTATCATCAGGAAGTGCACCAACAGGAACCTCTCCACCCTCTACTTCATCACGACCAGGACCTCTTTGACCCAAAGGAATCCCTGAACCACCATCATCACAACCACGATCATCACCCCGAAACCCACAAGGATCATGAGGAAGCCCAACAAGTAGACCCTCCATGTGATCACGTCCATGTACGCTTACGCTTGTATTAAGTGGAGCGATTGTAGGATCACCCAAGGAATGATCACCTCGTTCGGCCTCATGTGCAGGAGCGACATTGCCGCCAGGTTGTTCAAGAGGAAATGGGGGTTGTACTAGGGGAAGTTCAGGAGGAGCTACGGGCGGCAACACCCCCATGGCAGGTTGAGGATCCACACTTGTCAATGCTGGTTGCTGCTGTTGTTTTGATTGTGGCGACTGTACCACACCTCGCTCACTGTGTTTTTCATGCTCATTCTGGTCAGCTGCTTCTTCCTTCTTTCGTGCTTGTTTGGATGCTTGCTTGGTTGCTCCCGACTCCTCTACATGATCTTCACGAGGCCTCTTACGGGATGGACGCTTGCGCTTCGGCCATTCCTCAGTCTTCTCCTCATGGAGATCATGCACGCCCCTCAGACGCACATCATCAGTGGAGCTGGCAGCACCGTTGTCATGCTCCCCTGTTTGTGTGCCCATGTCTCGTACTTCCTCACGGACAGGCATCATGCGCGCCCTAACCCTAGCTTTGCCCATGTCACCGTTGAGCTCCACATACGTCGCCCAATCGTCCCGTTTTTGGTTCGCCTCCGCAATCTTGGCCTGCTGGGCTTGAAGGTCTCTCTGGTTTCTGCCAGCTCTCCTTCCTGTTCCTGGCTTTCTTCGCGTGGCACAGCATCCTCATTCACACTGGCTGAGACTCGAGGGAGAACATAGCAAATCAAGCGCTCCTCCCAACTTGCTGCCCACGCATCTGCATGGTCAACCCCCTCATTCGATTCTTCTCCACTATAGCTTTGGAGCACTGCAAACATCATTGCGATTCTGTCTGCAGCGGGACCTCGAACATTCTGCAGGGCATTGGCAATCCATGCATTCATCCTGTAGAGGACCTGACTAACATGCGCCCCAATTTGGTGCCCATCCGCCTTCAATCTTTCTATCGCAGATTGTAGTTGTATGAGCCACCATCCTTCATGATGATAGGCTAGGTCAGCATCGATCTGGTCCGCCGAAGTGGTGACAGCAGGGGCTCTCTGCATCAGGCTGGTGTCGTCACCTTGTTGGTTGCCGTGGCCGTGTAGTACTCGTTCTTGCCGGCGCTGGCCAGACTTTCTATAGTACTGCCTAGCAATGTTGCGGATCGTCCTCCACATGTTCTTGCGCTGCCTTGTGGGTCTTCCTGATGTCCAGCTCGGCCATTCATCATGGACTTGTAGCCACTGTGCAATTACCGTTTTAGGGTTTAAGGTTTCGGGTTCAGGGTCGTGGGTTCAGGTTTCAGGGTTTAGGGTTTAGGGTTTTTATTAAGTGCAATGGCTCTAAGGTCTAGGGTTTACGGTTTACGGTTTACAGTTTTTTTAAGCGCCTCTTTTAACCCGCATATTCAGTCCAAGGCGGACAGGCGTTAAACAAGCCAGGCACTGCACCTTCCGTGGAAAAGCACTCAAATCTTCAGCCTCATCCTTCAGATTGGCTTTCAAGAAAAACCTCCTGTGCTTCAAATGCTTCCAAAACCCCACTCCCATACCTACGCAAAATCACTGCAGACGTAATGGCCTCCAGAGACCACTGATTGTACAAGTGGATCCCCGGGATACTACCAAGGAACTCTGAAATGTCAGCACCCTCCGGCAAACTCAACTGTACACCCTCGGCATACTCTTCAGTACTAGACGCAGATGAGCTCACATGACCTGCTGTTTCAGTCCCTTGCCCTTCTCCCTGAGGCTGTGGTTGCCCATGTCCCCCTTCAGAACCATCCATCGAAACCGATGTCAGCTGGAATCCCATAGTCACTGTACTGCCCTCGTCCAGCAGCAGCTGGAAGGACTCTTGGCGCCGAACCTTTCCGCTTCCATCGTGCTGCTGTACCATGACCCTCAAGGACGTTCTCTTCTTCCTAGCCGGCCTGGCAGTGGCTATTTGTGGGTTCATCTCCGAAAAGACTGCCCAGTCTTCCCACTCCTGTGCAGCTTGGGCTTGTTTGTCCTTCCTGTATCGCTCATATCGCTCTACATCCGCAGCCTCTTCCTCCGCCACCAGCGCATCGTGTTCTTGGACTTGTGCTTCCAATGTCTTCTGTTGCTGGTAGGCGTCCTCCTCCAAAACAGCTTGTTCCAGTTCTTGCTCTTGTTCCTCAAGGTCTGGTTCCGGTTGCGTTGGTACCTCCTCCGTAGGCGCTTGACTGGACTGAACAGTGTCCGGACCCTGCTCTCCATTTTCACACGCACTGTTCCAGAGGGCTTAGGGTTTAGGGTTTAGGTTCAGGTTTTACGGTTTCAGGCTTTAAGGGTTTAGGGTTTCGGGTTAGGGTTTAGGGTTTAGGGTTTTAGATCCGGGTTTTACGGTTTCAGGCTTTAAGGGTTTAGGGTTTCGGGTTAGGGTTTAGGGGTTAGGGGTTTAGGGTTTAGGGTTTAAGGGTTTAGGGTTTAGGGTTTAGGGTTTAGGGTGTAGAGAGTTTAGGGTTTAGGGTTTAAGGTTTAGGCACTGCGAACTGCTGCACGCATGCAGGGTTTAGGGTTTGGGCCTTACAGTTCTAGGGTTTTAGGGGTTTTCGGGTTTAATGTTTCAGGCTTAGGGTTTGGGGTTTTGGCTTGTTGGTCCAGGCTTAAGGCTTCGGGTTTTAGGGTTTGGGGCGGGGGTTCAAGGGTTTGGGGTTCAGGGTTTAGAGTTTAGGGTTTAGGGGGTTCAGGGTTTAGAGTTTAGGGTATGGGGTTCAGGTTTTACGGTTTTAGGGTTTAAGATTTCGGGCAGGTTTTAGGGTTTAGGGCTTAGGGCTTTTTAAGTGCAATGGCTCTAGGGTTTAGGGTTTACAGTTTAATCAGGGCTTAGGGTTTAGGGTTTAGATTCAGGCTTTACGGTTTCAGGGTTTAAGGGTTTAAGGTTTCGGGTTTCGGGATTAGGGTTTAGGGGTTTAGACACGCGCATCGCACAAGCAGGCACGGCAAAGTCTGTCCGGTCCGGGCTAAATCACTACACTGACTTGACTGACCAACTACACTACTACACCAACAGCTGCACTCAGTCCATCTCCTAGACGACGCACGCAAGACAGGGACTTCACACACAGTTGCACAGTGGTTGCAGGTCTGACGAGCCAGTGACTGCCAGTAAGCCACTTGGGCTTGTCCAGTGAGCTGAGGGCATGTTCACCACCAACAACCAACAATCTCCGCAAAGGCATTCATGCATGCCTGTAGCAAACAAAAATTCCACTTCCTCAAGGGGCATGCAGAGGCACGCACATGCAGTGGATTCTCCAGTTGTATGCAGGTGGCAGTCTCCAGGCACATGCAGCTTTGAATTCTTGATGAATTCCTGTGAGGCCAGTCTCCAGGGACGTGTGTCAAGCAGGTACATGGTCAAGCAGTCGCAAAACAGTCCACAGCGTTCATGCAGAAGAAGGGTCATGTACGTTGCAGCTGTAAAGGCCATTGCAAACATGTATCCACAGTCTCATAAAGCATGATGAGCTTGAAGCTGGCATGTCAATACATCTGATGCCGCGTTGCGGGGCTCAGTTGGTCACCATGGTGGTCCATGGCGGCACAGGGAGTCTGGCAAAGTTAGTTTTGACCCCAACTGCTGGGCCCTTAAACCTTCCAGACACACCTAAACCCCTAAACTCAAAACCTTAAACAAAGAACCCAGGCCTCATGCCAAGGCTGCGTGGTTTCGAAGTTGAGCAAAGTAAGACCCTGGCAGCATAGCAGGCAACGCACATTCACCATGGCAGTGCAGGGCAGGGGCAGAAGCAGCAGCATCACACATCCAGACAGTCAGCATCATCACTCTGGCGCACCGTGCCGGGCGGAGGTGTTGTGATGGTGACAGCTCTCCTCTCTCCCGCCCTCGCTCTTCCCAAAAGGTTCGGGTGTGTCGGGTGGTCAAGGTGATGGGACAGTGGTGCGGTGGAACATGTGCCCAGCCCCCTCTTGCTTTTGACTGTTCATGGGCACAGGCTTGATGTCTTACGTCCCATTGGCATGTGACATATGACACATGCACTGTACTGCTACTGGGCTTTATGCACCGTGGGCTGACACAATGAGCCCAACATGATGAACCGTTGGATATTGAATTGAGGGCATGCACAGGCAATAAATTCTACATTTGGCTTGCTCCTGCACCCTGCACACATTGGCTCCAACATGTAAAGTCAGGGCTACGCAACGCAAGGCAAGTATACATACATGCTGAATTCTGGGCTTGCACATGTTGGAGAATTCTACATGCTAGGAAGGCACATACACACGCTTGCTGAATTCCTGGCTTGCACAGGCTTGGTGAATTCCGCATTAGCTGAATTCATTGCAATTCCCGGTTCATGCAGACGCAGTTCATCATGTACTCACGGGGCTTCCAGTTCAGCGGCGCTGTTGCTGCTGTTGCATCAGCTGAATCGCCTGGGCCATAAGCATCTCTGGCGTCACCGATGCTGGCATCGTGTGTTGGTCAGCCGGCAAAGTGACCGTAGAGACTGGTTGCACCGTAGGCAGATGCTCAGCGATGGTGAAGGTGGCAGGCGTCGAGCTCGTGGAAGCATTTGTGGAAGTAGGTGGTGGGACCCGAAAAGGTGGGCGCTCAGGGATCTTCGCGTCCAACATCCTCCCCTGCTGTTCCAGCACATCTAGTTTTCTGCGCGCTTCGACCACGGCCCTCTGCAAGTCGACGTAGTAGTCATCTCTGTTGCGTTTGCAGATCTCAAGGACATCATGCACTAGCGTGGAAGTCTCCACACATGGCAACTGGAGTTCCTTGAAAGCGGTCTCCATTCGTGTCACAGTGTCCAGCACAGTCTGAGCCAGCGTCTTGATGGCCACCACCGTGCCAGGGACCATCTTGGTGTTGCCATTGATCTCCGCCAACAATTGGTTTTGCTGCTTGGAGATCTCATTAACCTTCTCAGACAAGGTTTTAATCCTGTCCACGGCGGTCTTGCTTGCATCACGCGCTTCTGCCAGCATGAACTCAACGTCGCGCAGCTTGTCCAGCACGTCTGCAAAGTGCTGAACATGGCCACAAGCAGCATGGTCTTCTGGCTCTCAAGGGCTTCCTTGAGCTCTGTACCGGGTTTCTGAACGGTCTTAAATGTCACCACCAGATTTTTCAGTACTGTCGTGACCTTGTCTTTTATGAGGCCCAGAGGCAGCCACTCCAACACAGTCTCCACCGTCGTCTTGAGGGCCGCGGGGTCGCTTCAAGCATGTCGGCAATGGCTGCTCGAATGTCTTGCACCATGCGGCGCATGGCTTCCGTGGCGGGCGGGAGCTGCGGCGGTTGCGGTCCTATCAGCCTTGCTTCCTCAGTGCGCCGCGCCCTGTACAGCCAGAGCAGGAAAGCGACAGCCAAGACAACAAAGGTGCCTAGCCACCCGTCACCCTGAACTTGGCCATGGACTGTCTCCCGGAGGACAGCACGGGCCCATTCCATGACAGGCAACAGGGTGCAAAGTATGTCAGTAGCTGGCTACTAGTAGGTTCGGAATTTGCAGCTGCAGACATGCCACACACAGAGGATGAATGCACTGAGACATGCACTCACGCAAAGAACGCACTCACGCAAAGGACATGCTGATGAATTCACTGAGACACGCACTCATGCAAAGAACGCACTCGTGTAAGAACATACTAGTAAATTTTACATGCTAATGAATTCAAAAAGACACGCAAGCAGGCAGCTAGTAAGGCTGACAAGCTTTGAGGTCAGCACGCAGGTACTGGGAGGTGGCTGAACTTGCAGATCCCTTGCTTGGAAAAAAAACAGGCATTACAGTAAGAACCTGCAAACATGCAAGGCGCATGCACTCACAACATGACTGGCAGCCACGTGTTCCCAGCATGCCAGAGTCTGGGTACTTAATTTGCCGCCCCGCCCCCCCCCCCCTTTTAGGCCATGTTGGGCGTCGTGCCCACCTATTCCTGCGTCCCATCATGCCTGACTGTGACATGTCTCAACACCAGCGGTTAATGCTCAGCTATGGCTAGCACTACTGGGTCTTGCTGGCTCATAGGCATGTGAATCACCTGCAAGGCACGCGCTAGTTGCTGGTTGATGGTCGATGTCTCACTACACACCGAAGCATGCTGCACAGCGGGGCACTCTCCCAGGGCTATCAACACACTCCTAGCAGTGGAGCATCTGATGTGTATGTTGTGCGTGGTTGCGCCCGGAGGATGGTTTTGGCCACCTTGAGAGAGCTTATAGCAGTTCGTGCACTGCCACTTCATCTAGGGATACCTGCATTCTCTCCGGATCCAAGACTGCTGGAGCTGTTTGGTAGGTGGCTGTATGATCAAGGCTAGGGACACGGTGGCATCACTGGCTTCTCTAGACGCTGCTGACAGGATCCAATGATTTCTCAGCTTGCTCAGGGAGGAGACCTGGCATCCACAAAGTTTTGAGGATACCGGTCTTCAACTGGAACTATGCGGATGGTAACAGATGAAAGCCCAACTGGTGTTGCACAAGACACCTCTCACGCAAGTCAAAATGCTGCGGCCTTCTATAGAAGCCTCATGACAGCTGACCATGCTGGAGGAGAATCTTGTCTGACCATTCCCTCCAAGTCACTCGATCCTGAGCACCTATCTGCCACGCCAGTGGTTGCCCTGTGGGGCTCTATGTTTCTCCCAGAGCAACTGCAGCAGTCTATTATGACTAGGCCAATATCCCAGTTGGCGTCGCTGTTGATGACTGTGAAGCAGAAGCCATCTGACTCCAAGGACAAGCCTGATTGGCGGTGCAGTCTCAGCTCCTAGGCGCGCAGCGTGACCCCAATACGAAAGGCATCGGGTCCACAATGTTGCACTCCATGATACGAAGCCGCATTTCTGCGCTGCTTATGTAGCAGCTCTGCGCGTAGCTACCCAGTCATTGGCACCTGCGAAAGCTCCTCTAGTAAACTGAGTCATGTGGAGCAAGCAGTCGGCGCACAGCCGATTGACATGTCTACATACTTCTTGCACCGGTCTCACCGCTGGAGACATCCAGCGCCATGTAGATGTTACATGTCGGGTAAACCATCATCAAGCGACTGGAGAGAGACACCGAAGTTTCTCGAAACAGCTTGAAATGCGCATAGAACGAATTCCGTCGCACGCACAGTCCTAGCTGCTAAAGTCATGCTGGAAGTCACGCCATAGCCGAGCAGGATTCCAAGGAACACCATGGACTGCACATGTTCATTGCAGTGGCCTTCCAAGGTTAGGGATTCCGTTTCCAGGCTTGGCGACGCCAGGATTTTGCGCTTCTCAAGTGCCAACCTGAGGTCTAGGGGCTTGAGAATGGCTTGCACATCTTTTAAATTGGTAGCTAATTCTGAATATCCAGTTGCAAGTAACAGTATGTCGTCGGCGTACAG
This sequence comes from Symbiodinium pilosum, assembly GCA_905231905.1. Classification (NCBI taxonomy): domain Eukaryota; class Dinophyceae; order Suessiales; family Symbiodiniaceae; genus Symbiodinium; species Symbiodinium pilosum. The sequence continues at coordinate 255,178 of CAJNIZ010042971.1, forward strand.
GATGGCGTGCAAAGTTTGTCCTCTTGCCTCAATACACGAATGGAACCAAGTTGTGATTCCATGAATTCCACGCACCCCCCAAAAAGTAGTCAAGCAGTCTTCCAAAGAGCTCAGCTGAGAATGGAGTTCCTTGCAGGAGGCCTGTGTTCAATGCTTGATCCCGGGAACTTGTACCCAAGCGGAGAGTGATCATGCTGAGCACTATGTATTGTAGCAGCAGTTGGCTCTCCCTAGAGGGCTGACAAGCAGTGAGAAAGCGGGCAACAGCAGGGTGTTCCACCAAATCAAAGGCCGCAGCGATATCCAGGTTAAGGAACAGCAAGGGCAGGGAACAGGGGTTTAGGGTTATGTGTATATATATATGTGTACATATATGGCAGGCAAGAAAGGACCCCTAAGTCGTGCGCGCGGCCTAGCATCCTAAGTCATGCGTACGGCCTAGCAATTCTGCTTCGAAACACACCTACGAGCGCACACTCGACGCACTTCGAGCGCACACTCAACGCAAATCGGAGCGCAAACTCGATGCCTCCCCCTTGTATGTGGGCAGTGTAGGCGCCGTGGCGCACTGGCGCGGTGTAGTTGCTGCGGTGTATATGGGCAGTGTAGGTGTTGTGGTGGGCCGTGGCGGGCGGTGTAGGCGCCGTGGTGTACTGGCGCAGTGTAGTTGCCGTGGCGTGTGTGTGTGTGTGTGTGAACC
>CAJNIZ010042971.1:256123-277363 GCA_905231905.1 Symbiodinium pilosum
CACTCATTGGCAATCACCCAGAGCACTCCCAGTCAGTGAAAAACATGGTGGCCGAACTATCGGCAACTCCAGTTTAGAGAACCATGTCAGCAGCGCGTAACCACAAGTTTGAAAATAGGAAGAGCATGTGGCCAGGCAGCAGCACACACGGAAACGTGTGGCCCGAGAGAGGCGCACAGGGTGTACTGCCCAACTGAGTTTGATGGAATCGCGCACCTTCGTAGCTGTTTCTCCGCAAAGCTTCAGCCGCTGTGTTGTTCACGGCATCATATCCTGTAGGTAGGCAGCTTCCCGAGGACCCTGCGGATAGGCCCCCAACCCTCACGCCACGAGGAGCAGGTATTGCTCTGGTCAAAAGATCTGCTGCTCTTACTATTCCTCGTCCCGGACTTGGGACCGAGTCGGCTCATCATTTGTGGCCGTTGGTTGCATACACAACACACATCACTCTGTGACCGCCATATAACCATGGCATCTGGGCTCCGTCGCCACGACGCCTTGTTCAAGGAACAGCGGAGGCCTCCATTGCTCATCACTTGCAGGACGGTCTTCTCGAAATCGGACGTACGTTAGAGCTGCAGGAAACGTGGCGTGGCCCATGTGTATGGCGGGTCCACGCGGGTCCTGCACGGGCCCACGCGCGCAGGTCCCGCGGGTCCCACGCAGGTGCCACGCAGGTCCCACGCAGGTCCATTGCACAGTGAAATTTATTGAAAGAAGGAGAGAGGGTTCATAGGCTATAGTCCAGTGTTGGACGTGTGTGGTAGTTGTTTATAGCGTTATATATTGAATGGTCCATTTCTGGGTCTACGTGGCCCGCTGCGTGTCATTTGTACGACGTCTTTCGCTGAGAGGCCTCAGGCTGCCCCTACATTCGTCCAACTTCTCATGGAAAAGCAGCCTTGGGCGCGCTCGCACTGGTTCGTTCTGAATACTGCTGAATACGGTTGCTTTTCTCATGTCAGTGAAATCACGATGAACAACATGGCCAGACAACGCGTTTTGCCAGTGCCTGGCACCCACCCGTACAAGTGTGTTCCTGCCCCTGTAGGCTAGCGCTGACGATGTTTGCGAGAAAGGACAGCGCGTGGCCATCGGGCAACGAAGCTGCGCACCAGCTCAGCTATGAAGGGCGGGGCCTAAGCTCTGGGCAACGGGTAGTAGTTGCATGGTCTCCGCCTTGCGCCTTGGGCTCATCAGAAAGCTTCCAACCTCTAGATCCTTACTGTTGCAAGGACACGCCGTCACACTTGGTAGCGTAGTGCGCCGCGCATTGGTGCCACATGAGCTGAGCCACTTCCGTATTAGTGAGCCCTACACATTTGTCCCGCAGCTTGAGGCAAATAGTCAGCAGCCCCTTCGCCACCGCACCCACAGAGAAGATGCGCAAGGGTCAGGAGAACAATTATTCCGCAGCGGCAGGAATGCAATGCGTCGGAGGGGTGCATTATTACTATGTTGTTTTTTTGGTGGGGAGGGGAGGCCAATCAAGACCTGACCACTAGCACTACTAGTACCACTAGCACTACTAGCGCTACTAACACTACGGCACAACTAGTACTACTAGTATTACTAGTACTACTAGTACTACTAGTACGCACACCCAACGCATCCTCGTAGATTTGCTGCCTAACTTTATCCTGACTTTTTTCTGACTTAGTTTCTAACCTGTTTCGTAACTCTGTTCGAGACCCTGAAATGCAGGGTCCAACTGCTGGGCAACTTTTTTCTGACTTTTTATTGCTTCTCACCCATCCTAGGAACTAGCTTAAGCGAACGACTTCTAAGACTCGCCCTTGCAAAAGGTTGCCTGAGGGGAAGACCCCTCCCGCAGTGAGCCAAGAGGAGGAGTCAAGGAGACCCCACTGCTTGCAGGAGGTGGTGTGGGTCTCGGCGGTGACCTCAACGCCGGGGTGGTCACCTTGCAGGATGCCCTCGGAAGCAGGGATGGAACGGGTAGAGCCTAAGCTCCTGGCCAGGCACAGTCTGCAGACGAAGCTCTGATGAAGAAAGGAGACTTCGGCTAAGAAGCCTCCCTGAGCAAAATTGCACACTGAGGCAGGTCGGGAAGGCTGTGAGCAAGTGTTCCGAGCAACGAACGGCCTTCTCGCCTCTGAAGACCTTTGCGGCCTCAGGTCTGCTTTCCAGGCACGGTCTGCTCTCGGGCGGGCGTCTTGGACAGGGTTCCCTGGAGGTGGCAGGCTGAGTGGCAAGCGGCTCGGCAGATGCAATGAAGCCCTGAACCGGCTCGGCAGATGCCTGCAAGGAAATCCTAGAGCCTGGGACCCTCGAACCCCCAAGTCGACGGCTACAGGAGCTGGCAGGAACACGGGTGAATGGTACATGGTTAGGGGACGCAGGAGGTGAATCCGGGACGACCTCTAAAGGAGAAGAAGGCTGGATAGTCAAGAGAGCTGATCTCAAGACTTCACCCATGCAAGTAGCCACGCAAATTCAGGGAGCGCGGCCTCACCGGCTCTGAAGAAGAGGAGCTGGAGCCTCCAGTGCTCAGCGCCTTTTTCGGCAGACATGGAAAACAAGAGGGCACGGAACACCAAAGCGCACAAAAAGTGATCCCCCGGCAAAGGAGCCAACGAGTAGCAGGACAGAACCCGAGCAATGAGAAAGACACCCTAAGCCCACGAACTGCTCCCAAATCCCTGAACTACCAAGTTGGCTACTTGGGCCCAACTCCTTCTTGAGCAGCGATGCATTCGAAGTCCTCACCTTTACGCTTGCAAACTTGCATCTTTCTTTGGCCTGGACAGAAATCCCTTGAGATAAATTTCCGGCGTCCGGAAATCAATGCTGCAGCCACTGCAGGCAACTTTGCCACATTCGCTAGACGATGTTCCGTAGAGGCACATGTCCGGCACCCGGCAGCTGACCCTGCCTCCACTGCAGCATCAGTCGAATCGCGGCTATCTTCCTGGAACCTGCCCAAACCCAGCTGCCCATGGGACTTCCGCCCGAAGAGGATCACGGCCCACATGTGTGTTCAAAATGCTAGAAGCCGACTGCAAGCTTCAGCACACGGAATGGAATCAGAATCAATCCTGTCTTTGTGCCCTGCAGCCAGAAGCTGGATGGTTAGACTATCCATCACGCGAAGTCCTCTGCCTTCACCTGTTGGACGGTCCGACCATCCACCTTCTGGCTGCAAAGGCATAGAGAATTCACCTGCGCCAGAACCCCCGGCACTCTGCAGCTAGCATCTCTTGCAAGCAGCAAGCAATCAGCTGGGCCCAGGCCTCCAGCTGACTGGTCGGATAGCTGTTCTGCATGACATCACCTGCAAGAGGATCAGACTGCCAACGACGATGAAATGCTGCGGCCGTGGCCGTCTCGCAACAAACGCGCAAGCCGCAACACGATCTTGTTTCACATCTCATGCTCCGGTGTTCACAGAACCCGTCATTTTTTGAGCTACTGTGAATCCCTAACCCTATAGACTATAGACTTAGACGACTCGCAGCATCAGGCACTTTCCATCTCGGATCGCGCGCGCGCCAGAACTAATTTACAGAGCCCGGTACAACCCCAAACGCCGTTCTCGATTTCCGCAAGTCCTCCACGTAAGTCCGAAATCAGTCTTGAGCAGGTCGTGAAACAGCCATTCCTGCGAAACTTCCATTTCCTCGAACACGAAATCAAGGAGCGCCATGTAGTTCTGGAGCGCCTGTTCATATTGTAGCAGGTCGGAACGGTAGTCCTCCTTTTGTAGACCAAAGAGCTTACAGCTGAGCGCCATGAACTCGGTGGCCCACATTCTGAAGTCAGTGTCGGACGGAAATATGGGTCGTCTTCCATCACCGACATGCGCCTTCGCGCGGCGAGAATGGAATCATGTAGTGCATCTTCGCTGGGAGACGAGAAAGCCTCGACGCGGCTAATGCTCGAGTCCAATGATACTTGAAAACGGCTACGTTACACCGGCCACAGTTTGTCCCGAAGCCAGTTGCATTTACAAGCGTCAGACTCGAACGACACTCCAGTTTTACGTCTGAGGCAACCAGACTTACAAATCGCGTCATGTTCAAGCTACTGTGGGTCCCTCCCTGTAGAAGACTCGCAGCACGCAACGGCTTTCCATCTGGGATCGCGCGCCAAAACTAAATTGGCAAGCCGGGTTCCACCCCGAATTAGGCTTGCGGTATCGCAAGAAGCAGCGCAGGCAGTAATCCCGCACTGAAACTAATTAAAAAGACGGGCTCAGGCTCCACCCCGAATTGCACGGCAAGGTCGACACTTGCAGCACGGGCAAGGATGGAACGTCCATCTCAAATGTCCAGCCTCATCATTCCAAGCCTGTGCCCGAAACGGATTTGCGACCTTGTGAGAGTGAACGAAGTGAACATCATCCGTTTCAAAGTAGGCCTTGAACTGGTGCTCGCAGTTCTCATCGATGAGGAGGAAATGCCATCCACTCACCATCAGGAGCGTGAGATAGAAGGTCATACATCCGAAGCCCTCAAGAGACGGACGCAGAATATTCTGCCAGCTTGCTCACAGCGCCAAGTCGAACTACGGCAGCCAAGCTAGTGCGTGCAAATCGGATGCTCACTTCTTCCCGGCGACGCGTGATATGAGTTGGAAATCCCACGCATTTGAACAGTCGAGCGCCAGTCTCTTCCCAGTTTGCTATTTTGACGGGATCCACGTCAAAGTCATAGTATCCAAACCCTACCTGGAGATGCACCCGTTGCGGATTGATGTAGCCTAAAACCATATCCAGCAAATTCTCTCGACCCAAGATAAAGCGATGCTTCATGACCATGGGAGACAACATCTAGCTTGAACCTAAAAGGCTGCTTACACAAACAAAGATGGCCGGCGTTATGGCACAAAAAGAAATCTCTCCACGAGTCACGACAGCAGACTTAGCAGCGTTTGAGGCGCCGGCCTCTACAACGTACCTCTCAGCGCCCTTGCCGGGCCATGGCACAAAGCAAAATGGTCCTTGCAAGGCGCATGTATGATAAGTTGCAACAGTCGGCGCTTCGTACCCAAAAAGGGAACTGACGAGGCAAAGCGGCGAAGCGGTGCATTTTTTTTGAAGTACGGAGATGAATCTCCGCACAATGTCCGATTCGGCACGGAAACAGCACTCCACGCAATTTCCAATACCCTTTTGTCATCTTGAGCCGCCAACGCAGCTTCCAGTACCGGGTCTCGTGCATCCTTCACAACGGCAACGATTCTATCACCGCTGCCCGGAGACAATGGAAACTCAACACGCTCGAAAACACACAGTGAAACACAACATTCACGCTAGAACCTCGCGCGCTGCAAGCCTAGAGAAGCAAATAAGCGAGCTCAGTATGGCCCCTCACCAAAGCGATCCTCCGTGCCGTCAGGATCAACCAGGTTCTTGATGGCGCCGGCCCCAAGTATAGCAGAACGACAATTTCCGTTCGGCCACGAGAGGCCGCGCAACGCAGCGCCGTCGTGCCTCTAGCACTGCATTCATTTGCATCGACATTAGCTTCGAGCAGCAGACCCACGACCTCTGTGTGCTCGCGGTCACACGCAGCAATCAGGCACACGACGCCGCACAGGCCCGGACTGTTTAGTTCTGCTCCGAATCGAAGTAGAAAGCGTACCATTTGCGAGTCATTTCTCACGCTCGCCATTCAAAGCGCCGTTTGGTTCTTACTGTCCCTGTAAGCAGAACTACGAAGCAGCAGACTTGCGCACTCGAAGTGGCCAACGCCTATGTAGGGTTCCATATTGACGCCGAGCGTCATCAGGATTTGATCCGACACACCTCCTCTGCTGATCAAGGCCGTCGTACCGCTGTACCCATTCCAAGCATTGACAGGTGCTCCAGCATCGAGCAACGCACGAACAACCCCTCCGTGTAACCCCCAGCACACGCCACCATGAGTGCCGTCAGCCCCTGTGCATTCCAAGACCACGTATCAGCCCAAGACTGCAGCAACAAGCGCACGATTCCCGAGTGGCAAAAACCAGAGGCCGTCATCAACGCCAACACTCCCTCCCAGGAACCGAGGCGCACGTCGGCCCGCTTTTCGAAGGGGTAGACTCGCAACCCCCGAATCACTCGTCCGACACGCCAGCATCAACGGCGTGTTACCTGCCACATCAATGAAATCAATATCGGCGTCAGCTTCGATAAGTAGCAACGCGACTTCAGCCTGGCGATGCGGAAAAGCCAAATTCAGCATACACGTACGCGGGTGTTTGGGCACGGTTTCGTTGGCATCCGCACCAGCGTCCAACAGACAGCGGACCGTGCTGATCCAGCCAAAACTAACCGCTTCCGCGAAATCCGCACCATATCATTCGAAACGGAGTCGTGTTGGTCGAGCCCGGTCACGAGCAGCATCAAATGTCCGATGTTCCAGGCCTGAAAGCATCCAGCAAGATGCCATCGGATAGCACGACATTCTCACTCATGAGTTCTTGCAAATGTACAGGAGAAAGCCGTGCACGTGGGAAATCCATTCCTTCAGGTCCCCCACAGTATCTTCCACCCGAGCAGCATCCACCAGAAGCTCTTGTCCAGATGGTCGATAAACGCGAACCATGCGCAAATGTCACTACACATTGAGACCCAACCTCCAGAAACGCAGCTCCGGTGTGCCGAGCCAAGCGTCCAGTTAAAGCACAGCACAGCAAGCTCAAGCGGTAACATCAGCAGAGAAGGATTCACACTCAAGCCCGACTCACGAAACACAATCAACTACATCTCAGGTTCCGGCCTCCACCGACTTTCGGCACCGGACCATACCACGAATTGCCAACCTCTGCGCAGCAAATGCGAATTGCACCCGTCCATGCCTGAATCCAATGGTTGCCACTCGCACGCTGCAGCAGCACATGTGTGCAAACAAGCAGTGCTTCACATTCACGCCTTCTACGACGACAAACGATGAATACAACCACAGCTGCCTGTGCTCATAAGAACGCCCAGTATAGATAGGTCTTTACCGCAAAAGGCTATCAAACATGCAGCTATATCGACCTTTCTTCAGGACGCTTGCCGAAGTCGCTCAGGCAACAATCACTGTACAGTCCTTCAGTTCCGAAGCTGCCACACCGCCTCTCCATCACGGATCGCACAAAGCTTGCTCTTCTGCAAACTACAAGCAGCAGTGCCATCAACAGCGGCCGACTGTCCCTGTTCAAGGAGCGGCCGCTCAGATCACACCAGATCTTGTCCAGTGAATTTGGGAAGAATGGATGGACAAAATCTGGTGTGATCTGTGCGCCTTGCTTGGTAACAAAAGACAGCCGCGCAGATCACCCTGTAATTTTTGGAAACATGCGTGGGCAAAATCTGGTGTGATCTGCGCGCCTTGCTTTTTCGGAATGGACAGCCGCGCAGATCACAACAGATTTTGCCCTGTAATTTTTGGAGACATGCGTGGGCAAAATCTGGTGTGATCTGCGCGCCTTGCTTTTCAGAAAAGACAGCCGCGCAGATCACACCAGATCCGCAACAACTTCGCCATCGCAAAACAAACAAAATTGCTCCTGAGCCAGGAGGGCACTTGCAGCAGCCGCGCGGCTAGCTCAGGAGCAATTTGGCTGCAAATTGTGCAAATTCGACCAGCTTCACAAATTTTGCAAAACATGCAAAATTGCATAATTGGGCCAATCTCACAAATTTGCACAGATTCGCTTCAAAATTGCAAGCTCAGGAGCAATTTGGCTGCAAATCGGGCACGGAAACAAATTTGCACGAATTTGGACCAACTTGGCCAAAAATTGCGCGCCTTGCTTGTTCACCAAAGACAGCCGCACAGATCACACCAGATTTGGTCTGGCGAATTTGGAAGAATGGAGGGGCAAAATCTGATGTGATCCGCGCAGTATGCTTTCTCAAAAAATAGTCTTGCAAATCACGCCAGGCTGTGTCCAGTGAGTTCGGGAAAAATGAATGGGCAAAATCTGGTGCGATCTGCGCGGTATGCTTTTCCAGAAAAGACAGCCACGCGGATCACACCAGACGCTGTCCAGCAAATTTGGTAAGAATGGATGGGCAAAATCTGGTGTGATCTGCGTGGTTTGCTTTTCCAGAAAAGACTGCCGCGCAGATCACACCAGATGTTGCCCTGTAATTTTGGCAAACATGCGTGGGCAAAATCTGGTGTGATCTGCGCGCCTTGCGCTTTCAGAACAGACAGTCGCGCAGATCACACCAGATAGTCAAAATCTGGTGTGATCTGCGCGCCTTGCTTTTTCAGAAAAGGGAAGGACGGATGGGCAAAATCTGTTGTGATCTGCGCGCCTTGCTTTATCAGAAAAGACAGCTGCGCAGATGACACCAGAGTTGGTCCGGGGAATTTGAGAAGAATGCATGGGCAAAATCTGGTGTGGCTTTTTGGGAATGGACAGCCGCACAGATCACATCAGATTTTGTCCGGTGAATTTGGGAAGAATGCATGGGCAAAATATGGTGTGATCTGCGCTGCGCGCCTTGCTTTTCAGAAAAGACAGCCGCGCAGATCACACCAGATCCGCAACAACTTCGCCATCGCAAAACAAACAAAATTGCTCCTGAGCCAGCAGGGCGCTTGCAGCAGCCGCGCGGCTAGCTCAGGAGCAATTTGGCTGCAATTGCACGAAAACAAATTTGCACGAATTTGGACCAACTTGGCCAAAAATTGCGCAAAAAACGCTGAAGTTTCACGAATTCGGACAAATTTCGCCAGATATCACACCAGATCTGGTCCACTGACGGCCACAGTTGCAAGATTTTGTGATGTTTGCCGACCTCCCATGTGGGGCCCCTATAAATCTCTAGTAGAGATATGCAAGGGCCCCCATATAGGAGGAGCGCAATGTTCATCAAAATGTTCACGATGCTCAGCTCCGCGCGGGAGCGCGAGCTTGAACGACAACGGTAAATTTTGAGGATGCTCCGCGCGAGAGCGGGATTGTATTCAAAATTTTCAGGACGCTCCGCACGGGAGCGCAATTTCATTCAAAATTTTCAGGATGCTCCGCACGGGAACACGATTTTGAACAACGAAGTCGACAAAAGCTATACTGACAGAGTACCGGGGCACTCCCCTCAAGACTGCGATATTGAATGAAGAAGACGACCTTGAGCGGAGTACCCCAGTAGTCGACTTAGTCGCTCAATCTTTGAACGACGAAGTCGACGAAGGCTGTACTGATTTGCTACCGGGGTACTCCCCTCAAGACTGCCCTATTTTGAACCTTGAGCGGAACACGCCGGTACTCAGTCAGTATAGCTGTCAGTATAGCCTTCGTCAACATCATTGTTCAAAAATCATGAAAATTTTCCAAATGCTCCGCGCGGGAACGTCATTTTGAAAGAGATTGGTGAAGATAAATCGACGAAATTTTGAGGATGCTCCGCACGGGAGCGTGAATTTTTAAGATATGAAGATCAAAAACGCAAAAACAAAAAAAACAAAAAACTGTCTCGAGCGGGAGCGCGATTTTGAGTAAGCAAAATCTGGAATTTTTGCGGATGTCCCGCACAGGAGCGCAATATTCGATCATCAGGGCGCGGAAGGGGGGGGAGAGGGGGAGGGGGGAGGGGGGGAGGGGGAAGGGGGTGGAGAGGGGGGAGGGACTCAGGGGGAGGCGGGGGGGAGGATCATGACAACTTCTAAAACATATGGACAAGAAATGGTGTGGACTCCTTTTTTTTAATAATTGATCTGGAATAGTGTTGGCCTCCATTACTACAAACACTTGATAGGGCTGATAGGGAATGGGTTTTGGCCTCCATTATTTCAAGTTTTGGATAGGAACTGGTTTGGGCATCCATTATTTGAAACAATAGATAGGAAATGGTTTGGGCCTCCATTATTTGAAATAATGGACAGGACATGGTTTGGGCCTCCATTATTCTAAATACTGGACCGGCAACAGGCCTGGGTCTCCTGTATTTCAGCTAATGGATAGGAAATGGTCTGGGCCTTTTTAGAATATTGGATCAGATATGGTTTGGGCCTCCATTATTGAAAAAAGGGAGAGCACATGATTTGGGCATCAGTGCAAAAACAGCAGATAAGAGACCAATAGCAATAGTTTTCGTAATCACCATAACAATTCAAGCAGTAATAGTTTTAACTAGTAACTAGTAGAAACTAGTAACAGCAATAGAAAGATTTTGTAGTAGTACTAGTACTAGTAAAAATACTAATACTAGGAGAGCAGCACTAACAACAGCAATAAGCAAATTCTCAGTCACAGTAGTAAGAAATGTACGAGCAATACAAAAAGCAACAGCGATAGCAATACTAGCAGTGATGGCGATAGGAATAAAATGGCAATAAACATGACAGTAATCAGAATTATGATAATGGTTATACAATAATGGCAAGAATTTTGCTAATAGTGATAGTGATATGGATGGAAAATTGTTAATGATTGTGATAACATTAAAACATGGTATTTATAGCGATAATGATAGTAGTTGTTTTTACAACAACAAGAAACAGCAATAGTACCGGTAATAAACAAAAGATAGGAAAACAAAAAAGCACAACGAAGAAGAGAACAGCAACATTGGTGATACGTGACAGTTCCTTTCAACATAGTAAGAATAGTAGTACGTGTAATAATATAGTACGTATAATATTAACAATAACAAATGGTAAGGGCCAACAAACTCAGAATGAAGATTGAAAACTTGAGGTTTTGAGAACAAGGCCACAAGGAAGCCGTTGAAGACAAGAAGGCCAGAAAGCAGGAAGCCCAGAAGCCAGGAAGCCTCGAAGCCAGGAAGCCACGTGGCCAAGAAGCCAGGAAGCAACGATAAGCCAGAAAGCCAACAAAAACGAGAAGCCAGAGAAGCTAAAAAAACAAGCTAGCAGAGGAGACTGAGAAGCCCAGAAGCCAGGAAGCCAAGAAGGAGTCCGAGGCACCCAAGCCGCCCCCCAAAAAAAACTGAAACTACCTAAAAATTGTATTCCGGCGGGCTGCGCATAAAACAAAGGCGTAGGAAAAAATCAATCAAAGCCACCAAGCATGATGTTGCTCATCATGTGCCCGAGCAAATGCACGACCGGAGTTAGCGCGAGGAAGTCAAGTAACGCAGGAGGGAACATCTCATGAGCACGGGAGTGAAGAAGACGCGATTTGCTTCATGATTTCCCAAGGGTAAGGAACGCTAGGGAGGGGCAGCATGCTACCGGGAGGGCGACCATGCAAGGGCAGCGAACGCTGCAGAGCGAGAGGGATGTTTGATGCAACCACCCAGCATGTTGCTACCCGCACCGTGACCTCACAAGGGTAGTGAAGACTGCGGAGGGAAGATGGAGGCGTGATGCAAGTACCAGCACGACGCTGTTCGTATCACGACCTTGCACGCGTAGTGAACACAACAGAAAGACTAGGCCGGTTCCATGCAGCCATCACTACGGGGGGAGAAGGAAGGCTTGATGTGACCAGAAGGCATGATTTTGCGCGTACCGCGACCATACAGGTGTACTGAACACTACAGAAAAGGGGAGTGCCCCGCTTAAGGAGCAGGGAGACTGGATGCAACCACAGCAGCACTTCAAATAATGAAGAGGTTGCATGCAACAACCAAGCATAATATTCTCCTAGCAAAGTGGAACAGAACGAATCAGGATATTTGATGCAACAACCAAGCATGATGTTACTCGTTCAATTATGATTCCTCTCCGTGATGGCGTCACAATAGACCCGCCTCCCCGCAAGAAAACCTATGGTTCCTGTGAAAGAATCATCTTCGACTCCCGCCCCTCGAAATCCATGGGATTCCTGTGGAAGAATACAGTTCGATCCTTGCTTCGCAGCTTTCCAAGCCTTGAATGCTACAGTACTAGTGCTAAACCAAGAGTAACCTCGAGCCTAGCTGGCCTAGCTCCGCTATCGGCTAGCTTTCGCGTTTGGAGAGCAGGGCGCACAGGTGTTGGGAAGGGGCGACAACTGAAAGGAAACAGCCTGATCAAGTCTTTCACTCACTGGGTGCCAGATGGCATCCTACATTGGAAGCGGCAGCTCCTTGTCGATGCTGCCCTTTCCCTCTCCCACGAACTTCAAGCTCGTGACTCTCTCATAGGAACCTTTGCCTGAAGGGAAGCAATGCTTCATCAACAAGAAGTGAATACAGCCAGCAGGCACTAGAAAATCTGCTGAGTTAGGGTTCCTGCCTGCACCCACTTGCACCCAATTTTCACTTCGCACAGAAGATTTTTGCTCCAAACATCCACCTGCAAAACATGCTGCGGCCCATTGAAAATGAACACGGCGAAGGTACATCCCATCTCCTGCATGTCTAAGCTGCAGCTGGAGTCGCATGTGTCGTCCGACTCTGCTACCACCATCGCCTCCAGACCAAGACCTACAAGTAACTGAAAACATGACAAGATCTCAGGCAGGGACTCGGTGCCAAGAAAGCGCTCCCCAGGACTGGCTGGATGAGCAGAAACACTGCGGAAGGACCAAGAGAGCATGATGCAAAACATCCGGCCGCTGGCCACCGCGCACTTTCTGCAATTTTGCCATAAACCAAAAACATTTGCCCGCCACCTGTTTTTTCCGCCGTGCCTAACGTCAAACACGAAGCGGCTAGTCGGGTCTAAGCCCTGCTCTGCTTCAATCCACGTTACCAGGCTGGTCGGCTCGGCCGGCTTGGCATGATACTCAACCTCATTGTCCAGGGCGGCTCAAACTGAAATTCTGCGGCTTCATGCTTGGGCTTCGAGACCCTGAGCCCATCACCAGTCGTATGCCAGGTTCAAAGGGCAAAGGAGCATCCCCTTCCCAATCAATGGGCGGCGTTCTGCCGCTTACCTGCGAATTCTTCCAGTTGATGGGGACAGGCTTCCAAGGCAGCATTCAGGCCCGGCTACTCGGCCGTAGCAAAGATACAGTCCATCACGTTCGAAAATTGCCTCAGCTTGATAATGCTTGGACAAGCATGTCGGGTCGGGGTCACTTTGCAAACAAAAATGCGGGTCGCTTAGCCAATTCGGATCCCGTATCATTTCGTGTCACAGCAAACATTTTGCAGCTCACTTGGCCAATTCAGGATTCTGGGACAGCCTGAAGGGTCTTGGGCCTAGAGTTTAGGGGTTTTTGGATTTAGATTTAAGGGTTTGGGATTTAGGCTTTAGGGTTTGGGGGGTTTGGATTTAAGGTTTAGGGCTGAGGGGTTGTGGGTTTGGGGTCTAGAGTTTAAGGGTTTTGGATTTAGACTGTAGGGTTTGGGGGTTTGGGATTTACGGCTTAGGGATAAGGATTTAGGGTTTAGGTGTGTTGGATTTAGGTTTTAGGGGCTTCGAATTTAGAGTTTAAAGCTTAGGGGTTTAGGGTTTGGGGCTTTTGGATTTTAAGGTTTGGGGTTTTGGATATAGGGTTTAAGGTTGGGGGTTTTGGATTTGGGGTTTAGGCTTTAGGGGTGTTGGATTTAGGGTTTAGGGAATTCGGATTTAGAGTTTAGGGGTTTCGGGGTTTTGGATTTAGAGCTTTGGGTTATAGGGGTGTTGGATCTAGGGTTTAAGGTTAAAGGGGTTTTTGCATTCATGGAAATTATATAGGGTTCATGTCTGGGGCGTTAGGTGGAGTTTTGAGCAGTTTTGAGCGGAATGGTCACCACTAAGCATGAGCTAGAAGCCACAAAGAGTCTGGTACAAAACAGGAACAATGCGCACTGGGTGGCCCATCGCTACTTCCAGGACAGCATTTACTGCCTGGACTCCCTGACGCGCCCGGAGAAGCTCACAGATGAAGTCCTCCAGGATGACCTGCTACGGTTCCCCAACACGATCGCCATCCGCGAAGTTTAGGCCGCCACGGGACAATTTCAGATCTTGTGAAGATTGTGTAGGACTAGCCAAATTTACGTCCCATTGCCAGGTGCCAGAGCTACGTGTGACGCGTGATGCGAATGTCTCACCTCACCTGTGTGCGGACCATCGCGCCACTTAGTGCAACAGCACGCGGACAGAAATCACATCAGCAAAAAGAAGGGTTCGGTGCTGCGCGTCTGCGTTGCTCAGTCATGCTCCATGCAGGGCACCTGAACACTTGCAAGCACATGAAGGGTTCACTCAGGAAAGACTCGCCTGTGCCAAATACCAGCCTTGCGCATCTTCTGGACCAGCAGCACTCATGGAAAGTGTATAGGGTTCATGTCCGGAGTTTTAGGCGGAGTTTTGAACAGTTTTGAGAAGTTGTGGGCGGAGCTTTGGTTTTGGTTTTTCCCTGTCAGTTTCCGCTCATAACAATGGGTTTTGGAGTTTGTGTCAACCCCGCCAGGCTCTAAGAGGCCTCAAATTGGCTCCAAGAGTTTTTGCCAGCCGTACCCGCATCAACCACTCAACATGCCTTTTGGGGGCCGTAAATCCCTACAGAGGCCCTTAGGCTTGGGAGCCCAAATTTCGGGATTTGGGGATCCCAAAAACGATCATTTTTGACCAAAATTGCCCGGGCTCCATATTCTTGACCAGAAGCTCAATTGACTTGAGCTTGCCTTTCCTTTTTCTGGTTCATCCATGCATATCTGAAAAATCATACGCAAATATACAATTTCTATTTATCACGGGCTTGAGGGTTTAGGGTTTTGGATTTAGGGTTTAGGGGTTTTGGATTCAGGGTTTAGGGATTCAGGGATTTAGGGTTTAGGGGCTTTGGATTTTTCGCCCGCCTTTTTCTGCCTGCATGACAAGCGGAGTTCTCGCAGGTCAGGCGACGAAAACAAGTTCACAAACATCCAACTCTCTATCCCTCAATACCTTCACACTGCAGCCAACGTAACATCCTTTGCAGCACAATGGAAGGATCACAGCTAGAGCAACTTACGACCCCAGCTCACACACTCAAGACAGCACAAGGACAAGCACCCTCATGAAGCAGTACCGCATGAGGTTCAAGAAAGAGCATGACACTGGTAATCACTGAAGCATGGCAGTTCACACGCAAAACGCCAACAGTGCAACTACACTACCTCGAGACCCTTCAGAAGTCGAGCTGTGACCGGAGCCTGCTCTGTCGTTACGCCCATCACGTGTCCCGAACATCAGACTCCGACGGCATCAAGTTCAACACTGGTTGTCCTGATGACCCTAGTGCATGTGGGTGCGCGGCGTGACCGGACCCCTCCATCTCTCCTGCCTGCTGCCCTTGCTGGACACTAGAAATGCCACCCTCAACATGTGACAGGTCACTCTGCATCAGCTGGATGCCAAGACTCCCAGGCGTGACCTGACGTGAGCTGCCATGGGGCTGCTGTTGTCGAGCTTCTTGTTCTCCCTCAGAAAACCCTGAGTCCAATTGCGCGATGATCCTTTCCTGTACACTCAAACCCTGGACCTCTTTGACTTCCGTACGGGCAGCTTGGTCTGCGTCACACACCTGGCTTTTTTAATCGCAGGCCACTGTCTCTGCATCACTGACCCGCCTTCTCTTTGGCTATCACCGGCGAACTCCACTGCCACCATCACGGCCTGCATCATGGCAGCTTCTTCCGCCTCGTCTTCAACCCGTCCCCGCCTTTGGAACTCTTGAAGTACAGCATGCCTCCACCTCCGCTGCACCACAACGTCCGTCCACCTCCCCTGCCAAAGTCTGAAGTATCGCTGCCCTTCTTCTCCTTGCAGGTCCAAGTGGCCAAACCCTACCCCGTCATCCCCAACTTCGAAGCATTGCGTGGCCATCGCCACCTCTTCGTCCGCTCCCTTTTGAATCATCATTTCTTCCTCTTGAGCTGCTTCTTCACGGCGTAGTTCCTCGGCCGCGACCGCCTGCTCTCCTCCACCTCCACAGGCTCAACCATGTACGTCAAGCGCTCATCTGGCGGTATTTGGACCTGCATTTCTGTGCTCGCGGAGGTTTTCTTCATGCCCTCTCACATCGACCTTGATCCTGATACGCTTGCGCGGAGGACGTCGGTTGGCAAGGGCATCCCTGATACACCATTCTTCCCATTCTCTATACCTCGCCGCGCCGTTCCCATCTCTCCTCATTTCCCTTCTCATCCTCTTCCCTTTGCCTAGCTTCCTCACGGCCATGTTCTCGGAACTCTTCAAGTTCGGCTTTGTTTGCACTACGCTGCGCGCCATTGGCTTCCTTGACCATGACTTCCTCATAGCTGTCTGCGACGTCAATGGTCGCCTTTGCAGCTCCTCCAATGCCAGGGCTCAACATGAAGCGAAACATTGTTTCCCATCTCGTTTCCGCCCACTCATCCACTGGAGCAGCGATGTATGGGTCAGTTGACGAGCTGGCACCTCCATCATCATCTGTCAAGTCGCCCACCAGCAGGGCCCTTAGTCTCGACACTCTTTCCTGCAAGAGCTTCTTCCCTAGAGGCAGAATTGCTTTTGCTGCGCGAAAACAGGGCATCAAGTTGCCTTTCCAACGACCGGCTCCATCTCCATATGCATCATGGCAAGCGCATCTTGTTCTAGTTGCCCTCTCCAAGCCCTGCGGATGTGAGTTCGCAGCAACGCAGACCCATATCCTTGCGGTGGTCGATTTGCCAGGTCTGCCCCTTGTTGACAGGCGGACGCGATCTGCAATAAAGCGCAGTAGGCCTTGATATAGGTCTTCTCGCCGCCGCCGAGGCCATGGCACCTCTTTCTACCAAGTTGGTCACTATGTGCGGCGGTAGAGTGTCCGCGCCTGCATCCAAGTCCAGGCAGCTGCGCGTCTCTGTAAGCTCGAGGATCCGTCTCCAACTGAGGACCTGATTCAAGCCCGTGTCGAATTCCATCCTCCTGGCCACTCGGTTCATCGTCCTCCACTTCCATCACTTCATTATTCCTTCTGCCCGTTTTTTTGTGTTTCCTTTGCCCTTTCTTTTGGTCCTTCTCCACGGCGCCCTCTTCAGCTCATCATTACGACTTGGACTCGGCGAGGTAGCCCTCATCCATTTTTTCCGGGGGTCATGTCGCCTCCTAGGTTAGTCACTCCAGCCTCTTGAGCAGCTTGTGACCATGCCCTGCACAAAGACTGCACAAAGCTAGTCAGGTCCCCCATGTGAAAGGTGAGGGATCAAAAAAATCAATCAAGGATCAAAAACAAATCAGAAACGGTGATCAAAAAATCAAAATAAGGATCAAGATGTCAAAATATTCAAATGTGAACAAGCCCCACACAAGAACTCCATTTTCCCCAAGGACCAGCGCCTGTTCGCAGTGCGGTGTGTCCTGACGCACTTGCATGGAGCGTCCTGAGAATCTTGCTCGGAATGTATAACCGTCTCAATGCTCGCGGCGCCTCCAAACGCTCTTGCTTGGGGAATCCTGAGCATTTTGCTCGGACTCGACAAGCCTCTCAGTATTTGTTGCATCTCCGATAAAAAACCGGGGACCTTAAAAATGCATTTTTAGATAAAGATCAAAGAAAAAAACAAACAAACAACAACAACAACAACAACGAAATATTCTAAGGTGAGCACACCCCACGCGAGAGCGATGAAACATGATTAAACATGATAAGATTCATGAAATTCATGAAACCAGAAAAAATAAAAATGATGAACGTGGTGAAAAAATGAGAAAAGATGAAAATGATGAACCATGACAGAAAATGATGAAGAATGAAAATTGCAGGAAATGATGAACATGATGAAAAAATTAAACAATAATCATAAACAATAACGAAGTATCATACTGTAAGCGATGAACAATCATGAACATGATAGAAAATCATGAAAAGTAATGAAAATGATGGAAAAGGTGAAGATGATGACACCTGATAGAAAATGATAAACAAACACGCAAGAAAGAAATTCATGAAAATTGCGAAACGAAGATGACAGAAGATGATGAAAATGAAGAAAACGATGAAAAGACATAAGCAATAATCTTCAACACTAACGAAAAATCATAAACGATGAACAATGATGAAATGATAGAAAATTGATGAAAACTCATGCAAATGGTGGAAATGATGAAAATGATAACACATGATAGAAAATGACGAACAATATCGAAAAATATAGAAAAGCGATGAGAACCGTTCAGAATAATAAAAAAGATAAAAAGGAAACTGATGAAAAATCTTGAAAATGTAGCAGAATGATGAAAAAGGATGAAAAATCATAAGCAACCATGAAGATGATGAAGCATGTTAACAATGACGCAAACTGACGAAAAATGATAGAAGAAAATTATGAAAGTTGTTAAAAATACTGAAAATGATAGAAAATCATAAAAATGATGAACAGCATTGAGAACGATAGAAAAATGATGAAAAATGATAGAAAATGATGAACACTATGAAAAAACATGAAAAATGATGAAACATGATAGAAAATGATAGAAAAGATGAAACATGATAGAAACATGATGAAAACATGAAAATTAAAAGAATTGTTGAAACGTTATAGAAAATGACGAAAAATGATAGAAAATGATGCAACTATGAAAAGTTATAAAAATGATGAAACATAATAGAAAATGATGAAAATGATGAAAGAATTGAAATCATGAAAAATGATGAAACATGATCAAAATCATATAAACAATGATGAACAATGATTAAACATGATGGAAAATCTTGAAACTGACAGGAAATGATGAAAACGATGAAAAATAATGAACATGGTAAGAAAATGAAGAACCTCTAAGAGATCGCGGCCTCTAGCCGAGACTGCGAGCACAATGATGGAGTATGATAATACATGTGGACATTGCTCCTTCCTCCCTTCCTGCCTTCCTTCCTTCCTTTTACGAATATTTTGTTTTTTTGTTGGTCCTTCCTTCCTTACTTCTTGACATAGGATTTCCCCTTGATTTCCTCTGCAGCAACATATTTTGATTCTTTTTTGATTTTTTTATTGATCCTTATTTGATTTTTTGATCCAAATCCCCCCCAGGTCTCCATCCGAGGTCTCACGTTCCGCAAGCAACATCTTATAATGCTCAGCCTTGCGCACGCACGTCGGCCGCGCCTGGGCACTGCCCCCTCAATGATCTCTTCATAGCTGCTCTTCGCACAGTCTCCTGAGGTATGTTTGGGGCGCGAGGACGGAGATAAGCAAGGGTAGCGGGTCCATTCTGCTTCTCTGTGGCTGTGCAACGATGTGGTTGTTCAACAGGTACTGTCCGAGGTAGAGGACAAACTGTAGACCCAAGCGCAGACCAACTCAAAAACCTCCTTGAGATGAACCCGTAGTACAGCAATAGTGCTCAGCCTTGCGCGTCTGCTCCATTTGCAGCAGTGGGCCAATGCCCCCTCGATGATCTCCGCATAGCTCATCTGAGCCATGCTTGAAGCGCGAGGATGAAGGGTCAGCAATGGTACCGGGTCCATTCGGCTTCTCTGTAGGCATGCAAAGGTGCAAACTGAAGACCCAAACGTAGACCAACTCAAAACCCTGCCCAACATGAACATGTAGGTCAGAGCTGTGTTGTTATGAAACCTGGGCTTGCTCTTGGTGATGGAGGCATCATCACGAATGTCCGCCTGCTCGTCACTGCTCATCCCTTGGGGATGAGCCCAGAGTTGCACCATGGCAACACACACGAAAATCACTTGCTTGATGGCAAAAGACTAAGACCCTGCACGACTTTTCAAGCCGCGTGGCTGCTGTCAACGGGAAATCAAACATGTTGCGCAAGGGCTGTCTTCGGCATGGTGCGCAGTCACATACACAAGGCAAGCTGTCTGCATGACGACCACGGGACACTCTGCTTCGTAACCCAATTGCCCTCACGCTCTCTCCCTGTCTGCTGCGGCTGTCTTCCACTGTTCGTCCCCCACCATCTAGTGCCGTCTGCAATGCCTGGTGCCAACCCTGGACCCCTGCTCCCGCAACCACCAGTTCAGATCCCTGAATCCCGTCAGCACCCCTGCAATAGCCTGGGTTTTGGATTTAGGGAATAAGGGTTTAGGGTTTAGGGTTTTGGATTTAGGGTCTAAAAGTTTTGGATTTAGGGTTTAGGGGCTTTGGATTAAGGTTTAGGTGTTTTGGATTTAGGGTTTAGGGGTTTGGGTTTAGGGTTTAGGGGCTTTGGATTTAGGGTTGAAGGGTTTTGGATTTAGGGTTTAAGGGTTTTGGATTTAGGGGTTAGGGTTCAGGGCCTTTGGATTGAGGGTTTAGGAGTTTTGGATTTAGGGTTTAGGGGTTTTGGTTTTAAGGCTTGGGGTTTAAGGGTTTTGGATTTAGGGTTTAGAGATTTGGATTTTGGGTTTAGGGTTTAGGGGATTTGGATTTAGGGTTTGGGGTTTAAGGGTTTTGGATTTAGGGTTTAGGGTTCAGGGGATTTGGATTTAGGGTTTGGGGTTTAAGGGTTTTGGATTAAGGGTTTAGGGTTCAGGGGTTTTGGATTTAGGGTTTGGGGTTTTGGATTTAGGGTTTAGGGCCTAGGGGGTTTGAATTTCGGGTTTAAGGTTTTTGGATTTAAGGTTTGGGAATTAGGGGTTTTGGATTTAGGGTTTAGGGTTCAGGGGTTTCGGATTTAGGGTTTGGGGTTAAAGGGTTTTGGATTTAAGGTTTAGGGGCTTTGGACTTGGGGTCTGGGGGATTTAGGGTTTAGGGGTTTTGGATTAAGGGTTTAGGGGTCTTGGATTTAAGGTTTAGTAGCCGGCGACGGCACATCTCTTGTGCCCAACAAACCAAGACTTCAAGAGCTGGCGTTGGTTTATCCTTCCCACCCCCTGCTTGCGCAGGCATCCGCCCAACTTTATTCCTTTTCGTGTTTCGGGCTGACGGCCTAAATTCCAACTTGTCTCCAAACTCTTGAATAAAACAATGGGCCCGAGGCAAAGCCCTCTAAGAGCCTCGAAACAAAGGGTTTCCGAATGCCTCCTCCAAGCACTTCCGACTCCAAAAAGCCCAGCCAGATTTTAGGGGCCCTTGGACGTCCTCGAAGGCCCTCAAAGGCCTGGAAGGCGGCCTCCAAGCTTTTGATGAGCAAAGTGCTTGGAAGCCTTCGCAATAAAGGCCCTTCCTTGGAGGCTTTGAAGGCCCTTTGGCCCTTGGACGTCCTTGAAGGCCCTCGCAAGCCTTGCAGGCCGGCCTCCAACCTGAGCTTCTTGGGAATGGAGCACTGATGCCCTTGACCTGAAGCAACTTCATTTTTGTTGGGCTCGCGTCTCGAAGCGTGGGCCGCTGGATTTTGGGGGGGCCTTTCAGGCCGTCTCCAGGGGAGGCCTGGCAGGGGGACCCTCAAAGCGCCGCCCAGCCCGCACCTGCCCGACAAGCAAGTCGCTGCGGGCTCAGGGTTTCTTAAAAACAAGTGAATCAAGAAAAGGAGAAGGTGGCACCTATGCCGCGCTCCTGAACCAGCACCTGGAGGTGCAGCTCACGTT
>CAJNIZ010042971.1:285073-315520 GCA_905231905.1 Symbiodinium pilosum
TTGCCCTGTGTATGACACGCAACACGCGGAAGCTTTTGCAACACACGGAAGCTCTAGCGCAACACACGGAAGCAACACCAGACTTGTTCACACGCTGAACGCGCCAGCTTGGGCCACACCACACCACACATCACATAGGTCATGTCACGCACGCACAGTTGCAACGCTGCCAGGACTCAAGCAACACTCTAGTCGGTACATCGCATAACTTGCAAGAGTTCCGTGCTTTGGCTAGAGTTCGCTCACACACCTACCGAGACCAGCACAGCTAATCCTCAAGCGGCTTCCCCCCCCTAAAGATCCAAGTTAAGATAGATGAGTCATCTAGTGGGATGAAGATTTCCCTCCCGGACAAGGGGCTTGCTGGATGGCTCGGCAATGAAAGGGATCTGCAATGTGTGAAACAGCCTTCGAATCTTGGACACGTCCTTGGCTAAGACCCTGGCGATTTGGATGGGGCTACCCATCTCCTGCCATTGTCGGGAGTTTGAGCTCCGTGCCGGCACCGCGGCCAGCCCCAATCTCGTTCTGACGGGCCGGTCAGTGTTCGGCGGCCAGGAGGTCGGCGCCTCTTCTGCGACTTGGAGAGGCTTGACGAATGCCTCCATGATAGTCGCGGCCGGACGGCAATCAGGCAGGCCTTGCAGGCCACGCATTTGGGGCTGATGAGAACATCTTCGAGGAGGCGCTGGCCCCGGGCCCTTCGCCAGGCCTGCCTCACAGACTGTGAGGGCGTACGGCTTGGCTGCCCTGTGTGCTCCGGACCATTTTCCTAGAGGAGTCGCAGGCCTCCGAATATCAGCGCTGAAAGTCGGCCATCATCTTTGCTGGCTATCCCCCCGCCTCCGAACAGCGGCAAGGGGGCCACATCTCGATCCCGACGTCTTCCTCCAGCCGATCTTTGGTTGACGCTGTCCTGTTGTTCCGTTCTGTCCTCGTCGATCTGATTTTCCAAGTCGGCGCGGAGCTTGTCCAGCTTCGCGCAAGCTCCTCTACTGGCTCATTGTTGGGGAAATGACAGCATCCTATCCACACGAGCTTGCCACTCTCAACGTGCTTCAGCTGAACCCAGAGCCGTCTCTCCATTTGGGAGTTTCCCAAAATTAGGGTACCCTTTTGGGGGTCCCCATATGAAGGATTATAGTATTTTGGGGTCTATATTGGGGTCCCCTTTTTGGGGGAATCTACCATTTGGCGTCTCTTAAATAGCTGGAACTTGTTTTTCCTGTAGAAAATGGCAAGGGACCTGTACATGATGTAGTTTTGGTGCACCACTCCATGGAAGTCATCTCCTTTTAGAAGCTGCCATCCTGCCTCCTTTTGTTTGGCATACTCTTGACACGTAACAACATCATAGTCCAAGACATGGGTTAGCACCACCTTCACAGCCTTAGTGGACGCGCCCGCTAGGTTCCACGACCCTACCTTGACCGGCACCATCACATTCTCCACGGGCTCCTTTCCCTCGAGAAGCATTTCTGCTGGCTGCACATCCCTTACTGCAAGGTCAGGACCTTCATTGTCAGGTAGTTCATCTGCACGCCAAGGAACAAACTTGGCCCCCGGGATCCCCTCCCTTTTCCTGCTTGCATGCACATGAACTCTTCTCTCTCCAAGCAGCCTGTCATCTGGAGCATGCTCGGGTACATGTGCATCATTCTCACCAAGTAAAACTGGAACATGATCAGGAACATGTGCATCCTTGCCAACCAACTCTGTGTCCCCTGGTGCGGGACTGCAATGCGACGGTTCAACCTTGCTTTTTGGGCCACGCTCATCTGGTCCGAGTCCTTCAGAGTAGACCACACGATGATGACTTGCAAGTGTGGAAAAAAACTGGAGACCTCGGCCTATTGTCACTTCAGTCTCTGTGACAATCTCGTCAAAAACATGCATGCCTTTACCCCTCAATCCCGCATGGCGACCACGAACTTGTCTCGTAGGCGCCGCACTGGCCAAGGAGCGCACCGGCCAATTATTCAGCTCTGCGTGTCCCTCATTCCACGGTCAGTTCCCCCACATGAGGGTGATATTCTCCCAGGACTTAACCAAGCTTGCCTTCGGCTTGTTGATGACCTCAGCGAGCTTATTGACGTCCACCCAACTCCCCGGCAGCTTTCCTTCCAGGACTTCTGCTGGGGGACGCACACGCGCCACTGAGCCCACGATCTGGTCATTAACCGAGACTGTGCCATCGCGGTACGAGCAGTCGACCGTCTGCATGCTAACCCCCGCCATGTGCAAGAGCTTCCTTATCTTGCCAGCGTGAACTCCACTGCCTCTGTCTTGCCGTGGCCTCGAGATGGCACACCACAGCGGGCTATCAGGCTTCAAGTTCTCAGACCGAATCGCAGCTGCATTAATGGCGTCCACCACGGAAAGCATTCTGGTGCGAAAGCCTGCCTCGTCCCCGCCATTTCTGACTGCCATCTCCGCCAGTGCGATACTGTGTCTCGCAGCGGGAGCCCAAGCCGGGCTATCCAGCTTGTCCGCCATTCCGGTGTCAGCCAGTGCATTGGAGAGATCTTGCAAGATCACCCGGCGACGAGTGTCCTCCCGCCAGCCCCCCCCAGATCAATGCGGGCCGCCTTTCCGGGTGCATCTGCAGGCCTGACCTCCCTCTGGCAGGTCCACTCTCCAGAGCCTGGATTCTACTCATCATGAGCGCCTGGCCTTTCTGGAGCTCCTGCACCGTTGCCTGGTTCTTCAGGATCTGGTTCTGCAGGCCATCTCGGACTCCCCCGAGAGCTTCCTCAAATTTCCGCTCCGTGGCATGGATCGATTCTGCGATGTCTACCTTGTGACTTTCCTTTATGTCCCTGGTTTGCTCCGCAGGTAGTGCTCGAAGGGCGCCCATAGAAACCGCATCCAGGTCTCCCGCTCCTTTCTTGGCAGGGACGCAATCTCAGCGAGCCTCTCGTCCTTTCGTTTCCCTCATGCTCTTAGTACTGGCCGCCAGCTCCCGCTGGTTGAGCGGAATCGCCCCTTAGGAGGTGGACTACTGGCCGCCCCCGCTTCGCCTCTCTGCCGCAGCGCGCCCAGGCTATGGCTCACGAGGCGGTAAGGTTTAGGGGAATTAGGAAGGGGTTTAAGGTTTAGGCTCTAAGGTTTTGGGTGTCAGGTTGACTACTCAAGGAACCACATGGCTGCCGTCAGGCGAGAAAAAAAAGACGTGCCAAGCGACCAAAAAAAAATTGCTAAGCGACCCAGAAAAATGCTTGCTAAGCAACCCCTTCACCAGCATGTCTGATGCAGAGCCAAGGCACATCATTAGCATGATCGTGGCCGCAGAATGTAGCCAAAACAGGACCATGCGCACTCAAAAGGGCGCTGAACAATCCTTGCACAAAGAGCTCCGCCAACTCATAACCAAGCGCAAGATGCAAAGAGAATCATCTCAGCCCTAAAAAATGTCTGTAAAGTATCCACTGTTGAGCTTGGAGCAGCCGACTACGCGATGTTTACCCAGCGCTCGTACGATCCACGGAATCCAGCTCCACGGCCGAGGAACCATGTTGGCCTCTTCTGCTATACTTGACGATGCCATGCAAAGAAGCCACTGCACGCCACATCAAGCGGGGCGTGAGGAATCAAGCAGCACCGCAGCCATACTCTGCCACTTTGCCAAGGGACCTGCATCGCCGCGTCGAACAACCCTTGAGTGCCGTGTAGAGGCACCAAATTACCATATTCTGGCAACCTTGGAAAACGGCATTACCAGATTCACTTGTCAGCTGAGGGGCATGCCTTCTCAATAGCAGCTACGGCTAGGTGCTCGCAGGCCACCTGGCGGAGCTACACTTTGCTGAACTCTGAAAACGGCTCGTACTTGTACCAAACTATTTAAGGACTCTGCAGAATGGATGGGAAGCTGTGGAGATACTAGCGAGCGCTTTCCCACAGGATGCGCTATCATGGCAGCGAAGCCTCAATCAGTCAAGAAGCGGAATGTGGAAGTATGCTAAGGACGGACACGGCGTCAGCTGTGCAGCAAGCTCTTGAAACTTTGAGACCGCATCAGCGCCAATAGTTTCGTACCCTGTAAGATTCACAGTGGCCGGTAAGCTTAAGCCAGGCGAGGCAGGCGTGTTCTGACAATGACCATTAAAAATCATGTCAACATGGAAAAGACAACAACTAGGACCCTTGAGGGTATTGAAGCTTGTTCGGGCTCACTGAAGAAAAACTCTGGTGGGTTCCAGCGTTGTCTTCGCGTGCAACACGGCAGAACATGCAAAGTGAAAAAAAATGATTCTACGATGCAGCTGTGCTTCCGATTGAAGGATCAAGGCTGTTTCCTCCAGAGTCCTTGGTATGCAGGTTTGGCAGAGGGCTGACACCTTGCTGGTCTCCACAGACTTGCCCGCAGGGTACAACGGTGTTGTGGCATCTGCGCAAAAAGTGCTAATCAAAACCCAGGCCACGAAGAGCCACAGTCGCAAGGATGTTGCTGGATTGGGACTGTGCCCCGGGCCTAACGTGAGGGTGTGGTTGAAATTTGTCGACCCCCGCGATGCACAGCCCGGAAGCTCGTATATCTGGAGCAAGTCTGCCCTGCTCCATGGTGCATGGTCGTCGTCATGATTTCCAGGAACATACGTCCAGGGCAGCCTGGGCTGAGCATTTTGAACCCTCAACTGGGGCGCCCAAGATGGGACCCTGCAAGCAAAAGTTTACGTTGGCCACATAAACTCGGCGCCGAAGGGCCCCAATTTATGCACAGGTTCTAGCAGCTTCTGAAATGTTGGCCTCCACCCTGACGGATCGCTACTCGAAAAGGGGCGGCCATCAATGATGTCACCCGTAAACACGACGAAGTGCGGCTTGCACCGGTTGAGAACAGCATCTAGCAGCTCAATGTGACCAGTCTTGCTGTAGGGAGAAGCCAAATGAATCGTCCGACCTTTTGGAGAATCCCAATACTTGAGGCTCTCAGGGAAGCAGTGCACATCCGTGACTTGTGCAATTCGGATAACGTCACCCTCACCAGCGGACAGTTGCACATGGCCAAGGACTTCCATGAGGATTGCTGTGAGCCGGCGAGCAGTTTTGCAAAACAAACATCTCCGTGCAACTAGTACAGGGCAGGCCAAGTTCATGGCGCACGTTCTCAAACACCACTGGTTTGCCCGCACCTGCCGGTAGCTCCGGATGCAAGGTTAAAAAGCCGGTACTGGGCATATGTATTGGTTGCACCCTGCTTGCTCCAACTGCCCTGTCGGTGCCACTTGCCCACTTGCCCACTTGCCACAAAGCGAAGTGGGGCAAGTGAACAAATGCGGCAGGAGCACTGAAAATTTCCCCCACTGCGGCCACAATCAAAGAGCATGCATTACAAGTGCCAAGGCAGCAGCTTAGCGGGCCGGTCCGAAACTGTTCTCGAAATTCCTCCAAGCACAAGCAAAAGAATACTGCCGGCACACCTTCAGTCACTTCACATGTCCTTTGATGAGACCAGGCTGCCGTCAACACGGTCAAAATCACATGTGGCTGCTATTGCGATGGAAACCTCTGCAAGAAACCATGCGCCAACCTCATTGCGAAATCATCTGCTACAGGCAACTCAGGGGATGCTCATGGAGTTGCGGCAAAACTGCATTTTCAAACTCTTGGCTGGCATCTGTACACTCACTGTGGTCACCCGGCGCAAGCAGGGAGCACACTTGTCCACTATCCTATATTTGCCATTTTGTTTCCAGACCCCCACGGGTGGTCATCTTTGAACTCGTCAAAATCCTTAGAGACACCATGGCCTTGTGAAAAAGAAACCACCAGAACTGATAACAAATCGCAGGGTAGGGTAGTCTAAGTGCAGTCCAGCCTCCCGATCCTTGTACAACCTGAAGTTTGCAGCATAAATGCATGGCAATCTGGGCAAGCAACAATTGCCGCTGAGCTTGCAGCTTTTGGGTTTCTTCCCAATCTTCTTGAGTTCCGTACCGGTCTCCATCCCACCTCCGAGATTGAGCAGCAGGTACAGGAATTGCTGTGCCAAGGGCCCTTTGCATGCTCAAAGCCCACCATCTGTCAGCTTCCCGTGCCCTTTCCTCAAGCTGTCGCCTTGCGCGTGCAGCCTGCAACATCTGCCAGCTGCTTCTAAGTTTGTGTCAACTACTGCCACTCCATCTGCAAGCCTCGAGCTCTTGCATTTCCTGGATCTCCAGGTCTGCAGCTTCCTCTATAGACATTGTGGCTAGAGGATGCGGGCATTGGAAAACCTTGGCGCATCATGCATGTTCGAAGCAGGAGGCAGATAAGATACGGGCTGTAGGGTTCGCGCCATCTCCCTGTATAGTCTTTGCAGTTCTGCTTTGTCCTGCTTGATGGTGTTTTCTACACTTGCAGCTAGGGCATGTCATTGCTTCAGCATGGCCTGAATTCGCACGCAAGCAGGTTTCCGAATGGAACGCGTTGACTTTCTTGCTTCCTGACCAGGACCTCCCCGCGCCTCAGGCTTGTGTTCCAAGTCTCGGAATCAGTGAGGCATTACGTAACAACTCTCGAAACAGCACTAAGCGACAGGCCACCATCATCTCTAACAAGGGCAATTCTTGTTCTGCTGAAGCAACATTATCCGGCACCTTGCTGAGTCGTGCTTTCCCTGCAATCTGGAGCCTACTGTGGCTTTTCCTCCTCCCTGACACTCTACACAGTCTCACATGGACCACAATGGATGCATGCAGTTTGTGTAACTTTGGGATTTCCTTCGTTGGTTTCATGTTTCTCGGCTGCATTGCATGCATCTGTACCGTTGCCTGTTCCTGTCCTTTGTCATTGTTTGTATACGTGTGTAAGCCAAAGTCAGTTCCAAGTTTCTGTTGGGAAGCTTTGAATGGCTGAAAACCCCATTTTGCCGCGAAACAGCTTGTAATGGCACCGTCTTGCTGTCAATAAGCCACCTAGCCAGTCTGTCCTCAGAACCCAAGCTTGGCAAGGCGCTGCTTGCTCTGCCCAAAATTCGAAGCCACAGAATTCTTGCATACGCAATGTGAAAATTGGTGTTACAAGACCCAAGCCCTAAAAGCCTCAGGCCTCATGCGCCCAAACCCTTAGCCAGGGCTGGTACGTGCATCAGTTTGGCGAGCGTGTTCAGTTTCAGCTGGCAAGCAACAAATTGAAATGGCAGAGGACATGGTTTGGGCTACGGCGAAAGCTTCCAAAACCATTTCTGAGCTCGGATTGCTCGAGTGTACAGATCGCAGTGTACATTGACATCCGAAAAACGTGTGTTGAGC
Organism: Symbiodinium pilosum; assembly: GCA_905231905.1. Classification (NCBI taxonomy): domain Eukaryota; class Dinophyceae; order Suessiales; family Symbiodiniaceae; genus Symbiodinium; species Symbiodinium pilosum. The sequence goes on from CAJNIZ010042971.1 coordinate 292,309, forward strand.
CCCTCTGTCCTGTGCACCTTCCGTAAAGAATCAGACTGTTGCAACTTGAAACCCTCTTCCAACGAAAGGATCACGATCACTCACCAGAAAAGACGCGTTGGTAAAGACAGAAGCTGATGGCCTGGTGCGGCGGGGCAACATACAAATAAAAACAACGGGGAGCTGACAATGAAGAAGCACGTAAGCGCCTTTAGAGCCCAAAGACCCCTTGCCAAATGCACCACCGCAGGCCAAGTGCCATTCAAATGCTGCCCACGACAAACAAGAAACGCACTTTTGCATGGCAGAATTTGTTGGAAAAAATGATCACATCCAGCCGCCACACCTGCAAGAATTGCCATTGTGGTATGCGTGGCTTCGCTTTTTGGACGGGTCCAAGTTTCTGCAAAGGCAACAAGCAGCGTTGAAAATGTTCGACCGGGTGTTTAATTACTCCATCAACAAAGAAAGCTCAAGAATTCGCAGCCCAGGCTCTGAAGCAATTGCTCTGCGCAGCAACAACATGATCAGATTGCGTTCCTCACATGTTTCATGCTGCCAACATGTAATGAAACAACACGAACGTCACCCGCAAAAAAAAGTCTTACCTGCCGGAGGGCCATCTCCTCATCAAATGCACTACCAGCGCCCCAGAAATATTCATCCCCAGAACATTCGCGCTTCTTGGCAAACCTCAGGCTCATGCTTTCCACACGGCGCTTGACCATTCTCACCAGCACCAGATGTGTACACAGCGTGGTGCCGGAAGACAAATAGTTGACTTTGGCATCCAGTTCCTGACACCTCTTGTGCCGAGCAATTTTTTGATCACGCCTTGCAGCCGCATCGTGGGAAGCGTGTTCCTGCATCCACACATATGGGCAGCCAATGGACGCAACATGACATGTGAGCCTGGTCATGGAGGAAAACTGCGTGGTCGTCGGCGTGGCCAATGCTCAGCCGGTTGCAGTCTGCCACGAATGCCCCTTGCTGTTGGGCACGTTGGGCGCAAAAAGATTCACAAACAATCCATCAAAACGCTAGAAGTTGTCTCTGAGGCACGCCAATAAACCAAAGCTTCTTGAAGACGTGTTCCGCGACGCTCCATGTCTCGAGAAGCTGCAGCAACCTGGTTTAGGATGGGATTGTGCACATTTTTGCTGCTGAAACAAATGAGCTAAAGGCTAACGCAGAATCGACAAGTTGAATTTTGACGTGGAAGTTGACCTCTATTTTTCTAGGGTTACTGACGTTTACTGCTTCGTTTTGCAGGATTTAATCACCAAATCGCGCGAAGACTACTGGTTGTGGTGCAGTAGTTCATTTTGGGTGTTTTTTAAAAGCGACTGTGTTGCGCTGCCTTTTCAAGTTTCAAGCCAAGTTGAAGTGGTCTTGATGCACGTCCATCCACGCTATGCATAGCAAAGCCCACCCCAAGCTGCGCAGCACGAGGCCCCCATCAATTTCCATTAACGAGTGCTCAATCAGCACAGGCAATGAGGCGGCCCGGTCCGTATGACAAGGGAGCCGGTGCACGCAGCGCGCAACCATGATGGGCATGGGACTTGAGGCAGGCAGCAATCGCAACGTTTCAATACTGATGTGGAAGCCCAGGGTGGTGGCAACTTATACCAAATGGTTGTAATTCTGAATTGTGTCGGGTCAGCCCAAAGGAGGCAAAATGCAGAAGGACGATGTTGTTTACCCCCGGTACAAATATACTTCCACACATACATACACGCAACGAAAACCCTAAATGCACCAAGAGCAAATGAATGACAAAAGTAGAACCATACACATGCGTGTTTTCCTCCCGCGTTGCCGATGTTGCCAAGGCGAGCCGCCCGCGTCGGCCGCCTGCTTAGTGGTCGTATAGTCCGGCGGCATGTCGGCATAATCGCCATCGAAGCAGATCTCTTCCTCCAGGAGTCCGCCGCAGCGGGGGGCCGCCAAGGTGGGACATGGGGCCGTGCCTTTGGCTTTTGAGCGAGGGCACTCCTCCTCTGGGAGCCCATCAGTCGCGTCGTATCTCGCTGGGGGGGACCCCGTTTGAGAAGCAGCTCCACCCTTAGAAACTGGCCTCAAAATAGTCAAGCAGGTTCTCGATATTGACGGCCTGATCATTTTCCTCTCTAGTGGGCACAACACCGCGCCGACGAAGCTGCTCCAACCGCCACAAGAGCTCTCCTTACGCGCTTTTGACTGGAGGGCATATTCCGGCCAATCTTAGCGGTTTTGGAGGGAACCTCCTTTCCGGCCTTCATGGCGTGAAGCAGCGCTCAAGGGCGGTGCGCCCACTTTGGCTGTTCATAGGCGGGTAGAGCACGGGTAGTCGAGGCAGGAGTTCCAGACAGACCATCGACCAATATTGGGCACAGCCTGCGACCTCTTGGAGGAGGCGAAGGGGAACATCCCGCTGCCCCCATTGAAGGGCCGGTTCGGCCATTAAGTATCTCGCCTTCATCCGCTTGGCTCTGGGAGGCTGATGATCCGCTGGTCGAAGTTCATACACAAGCGCCATAGGAGTTGGGTGCCTGAAGGCTCCCCTTCCTCGGCCATCTTCTCGACGTTAACCCCCTTGGGGCCCTAGATGGCCAGCATGGTCATTTCCAAACATGCGAGTGAATGGTAGACCCGATTCCCTACCAACGGTTCCAAAACCATCCCGTCATCCATATTTCGAGTCATAGCTGGCCGTGTCATTGAACCATGGGTCGGGACCATGGGGCCTTAGCGGCCGCGCTCCAAGCCACAAATTTTTTTGGGCCTCCAACCCATGCGAACGGCATCACCAGGCTGATGATGACAGTGGTTAAGAAGCGAACCAGAATTCTGGACGTCCTTGAATTGAAGAAAGTGCCGTTTGAAGGCACGCGGGACATCCCTTTTCGCACAGCGACGGGGGATGCCGGGATGTCTGGCATTCACAGAACCTGCCGGACCACTCCTGGATGGCGAGGTTCTGGGGCCGGGAGAGCGGCGCCGTAGGCAGGCCTTCCAGGCTTTCTGCATCAACTCCTCTTCGTGACCCCTAACAGAACCATGATTCTTAGCTCTCCCTGGCTGGAACAGCCTCTCTCCTGCTAGAAACACCATTCTTAGCCATCCCAAGAAGGTAGGCTTGATGCAAGTAAATGTGCGAGTGCCGTCGTTTAGCAGCTGGAAGTCGCAAAAAGTCGTACATGGCCATTGGGGGCCGAAGCGGCATTTGCTAACTCGCGCAGGCGAGAAACAACGGCAGGGTCAGTGAGGTCATGTGAGGGTCGGGGTTGCTCCATGGTCAAAGCATCCGAATAAAGCTCGACCCGCTCCGCGCTAGCAAAGCCTTGGTGGCGGAGGATGGATGCCGCCTTGAACTCCACGCAGTCTCGCGGACCCATCTTGTCAATAACCAGAAGCTGCGCTGCTAGCTGGGTCCGGCTGTCTCCTGCGCATGGGACTCCCATGGCCTGGACATGGAAGTGCCTAAGAATGCCTTGAAGAGCAAGACGCAGTCATGGCCAACGGCTTCTACGCTCTGGTAGGGCTTCTCCTGCGCCAGCGAAGGAAGACCCAGACACAGTCTGGCGATGTTCATCTCTGTCGTACCAATCAGATTAAGCAATCGTGGGTCGGCCATGATGTCCAGCTGAGCTTCGTTCAGGACATCTCTAAGCTTCCTGATGACGGCATCTGCTGCCTTAGCCTTGGCCGCGCCATCCTTGCCGAAAGCCTTTCTCAGGCAGGCAATCGTCAGGGCTTGGCCCGAACAAGCCAACTTCAGAATTGCACGACGAAGCATGGGACCTGCTCGGTATTTTGTGTCTGATGACAACTCATCCCAAAAGGCTGGACCCAGAGATTTGGAGTTGCCATTGGCTCTGACGAAGCTTTCTGTTGCAGTAACCATCCACGCGCTGGCCCCACCGCTGTACCTGAAAAAAATGCATGCTTGGAAGACATGCTGTAAGGTTTGGGGTTATAGTTGGGCGCTATATATACGATAATTAATATACATCTACATAGGATATATATGTGCCATTTAAGCAGTGTGGCTTCAGAAGGCGTAGATGCCTGCAAGGCTCTCGCCGCATGGCAGCTTCGAGGCCAAAGCGTACTTTTTGATGACCTTGTAGTCGGGCTTGCCATCTGCGACTTTGGAGAGCAAGGAGCACACACGCTTCAGGAGTTGCAGCTCCAACTCAGTCTTCTGCAAAGTTGCGTTGCAAGAGGCCTGAATTATCTGCAAAAGGTCGGGCCAGCGGCGCCCAACTTCAGCTGCAATGACCTGCCATTGAAAGCCTTTGCGGGCGTGCTCAGCCAAGCACTTGTCCCGCTTTTCCACAAGCTCCAGGGACACATGCCCGCTGACTGAGATCACCTCTGATGGATGCGGGGACCCGCCGCCAGCCACAAGCCGCAGCGCCCAATTTGTGTGGCTCACAGACAAGCTCAGCACCTTAAGTGTTTCAAAGTCCATGTGGCCCAACTGTGATCCGGCAGACATCACGAGCTGCCTCTCTTTCTTGTTCGCTGGCGACTTCTATCCCGATTGACGCGGCTGGGGGTGAAGCCCACTTGGACTATACTGTCCAACAACTCATGGACGTCCTGGGTCACCAGGCACGCTTCATCGCGGTTTTCGATGCACTCCGACCGCCATTGGAGAAATCCTCACTGTGGTGGGGAGGCTGTTGCGGCGCAGGATGTTGAAAATTTCTTGGACGTTTCCGACCAAGAATTCGCCATATTTGCTCCCTCCGATCAAGGCACCAATTTCGCGTTCCACCTCTGCTGAGAGCGACATGGCTTTCCGACGCAACGCAAGACTGGATGGCACAACGGAGCACAAAGGAGCTGCGCGATTCAACATATGTAAAGTGGTGCATGCATGCAAATGTCAACAATATTATTCTGCTGCACTCGCCCTGCCGGCTACATATATACATGACGCACGCCAGCGAGCTTCGAAGAATGTCCTTCAAAAAACAACATGGCCATCAACCTTGCTGTCATGCACACATGCACGTGATAGCACCTTTATACATGCATCACCATATCTTGCATCAGAACACACCTGCGCGGGGAAAAAAAAACAGACCAAGGATCAGCAAGATTGTTAATAAATATATATATATATATCTATACAACCTAAAACACCCTGCAAAAAAGTCAAGTCAGACGCGGCCTGCCGACGCATGTACTTGCACGCCAGCGAGCTCAGAAGAACGTGATGAACAATTTGCATATCATGCTGCGTGCTGGGTGTTTGGTAAAACTCTCATCGATTTGCTTGCTGCAAAGCACAATTCATATATAGTCTGAAAACATGCCTTCAAACATACTTGACAATGTTAGCTAACTGCGCCATATATACTTACACTATGTGTTCGCTAAGTCAGCTAACTATGCCAGTCAACATACCAACAACTCTGCTAAACTGACTATCTGCTTATCGCCAAATCAGTAACTGAGACCAACCACTTGCTAAACATGCTACATTCTCTGCTACACTTGACGCCCTTACTACCTGGCCTATGTCTGACATACCCGGCTTGCTAACCAAGCTTGGCATACTTGCATGTGTGCAAGAAATCTTCCAAATGGTTAGTAAACAGCACGCCCATCCAAGTAGACGTAGGGACACCATACGGTTACCTCTCAAACGCAGCAGCTTAGATTTCGAGGGTTGCACTCTCAATCCGAACACTGCCAGCTTGGGCAACAACTGGTCAACGAACTTCTGAAAAGATGGGATATCACGCTTCCAGGTAAGAACATCGTCCATGAAGCACGAGCCGTCGCAACCCATACCCTCGACTACCTCCCTTTCATGCTGGAGTTGGATCGAACAAAGGATCTCGTCTACTAGGCTTAGGCGGCTGAAGATTGCGGGGCTTTCTGTGGCCCCCCGCTTCACCCCGGAATTTGCAACCATCGACACATCATGCCACGGCAAAGAGAGGACGACATCAGAGCTCGCCAGCAATCTAATCATACACCTCATTTCGAAAGGAAAGCTTTGACCTGTCCATTGTTTGATTCTCTCCGCGGGTCGCACCCTGTGGATACTCTCAAAAGCTCGTGCCAGGTCAAGCTTGAATGTATGGCAATCTGCTTGCCACTCCCTACTAAGGTGCACCACATGTGTTGCCAGCCATGCCATTTCCGCTGGCTGCCGCCCTGCGCAGGCGAACTGTTTGGGTCCACGGGGCCTGAGATCCGATTCCATTCTCCCCAGCAGCATTCTGGCAAAGGTTTTGGCCACGTGAGAGGACAGCGTGATAGGTCGGAGGTGATTCGCTTCACTCGGGGGAGACAGTTTGGGAATGAGTGTCGCCACCGATTTGTCCCAATCTTTTGGAATGCTACCACTTTGGACTATCTCGTTGAAAAATGAGCACAACGCATCAAGGGAGGCATCGCATCTTGCAATGGCTTTGAGGACTTCATTCGGGATCAAGTCAGGACCAACTGCCTTGCCCTTCTTCTCTATCATGATCGCCTTGGACTTCCTGTGTCGTGAAGGGAGCGCAGACAGCACCATCAACAACCCCATGTGCGACTGACTGCATCAAGTTGCACCTGAATGTTTCCGACCTCGTTGTTGTGGAAGACCGCTCAACGATGATTGCTGAGGTCCCCCACAGGATCTTCACCACTTGCCTTTGCCATGAAATCATCACCCAACGCTCGTTTGCCCTTCGTTAGGGACTTGTATAGAACCCAGGTTACTGCTGGCATTCTGGATGCATTCCCCTTTCCACGCAGTCTTGGTCTTCTCCTTCCGAAAGTTTTTCTCGTAGTCTTTCCAATCTTCCACGGACTTAGAGCGCCTAGCCATTTCACCCAGCGTCTTTCCACTTCGCTTCGCATGCTCTCCGTTTCCTTCATGAGCCCCGTTTTGATATCTTCCAAGGCACTCAGCGTCTTCTTCTCACTCCGGGAGACGGCCGCCTGGACAGCTTGACTAATATCCTCTCTCTGGGCCCGCAACATGTCAAATAAACATTCTCGCGCTTTCGTGCCCATGTGTCACTGTACACGAGGCTCTTGACTGACTGGCTCCTTCTCAATATGTTCTGCGTGACTGTTGATATCGTCTCTGACATCAGTAGGAAAACATTCAGACCTGCATGCCAAGGGCACAGACAAAACGAAAGGCCAGTACACATGAACGTTCAATCACCTGGCTGTACAAACGCAACGTTCTCTTCTCGCTGTTCAACTAATAAGGCATGGTCCCGAATGGTTTCGAGCCTAGTTTTCAGCCACTGGCATTTGAAAAGCATCAACAAAAGCAGCAGGGGAGGCTAGGCAACTGAGCAAGCAAGCTGGCAAGCAAGCAAAGCAAACACCAAGAATGCTCAGGAGCCCGCTCACTGCCTTCCTGATGCTGAGAAGAAAGCCCAACCGCTGGTGTCGCAAAGCCCTAAAACCAACCATGCCAGCCAGAAGAAACCCATGAGTAGCGGCGGCCAGAAGCAATGGAAGCACAGGCGGGCCCTCAAATTTTGAATCAAACGAAAAAAGGCTGTTGATCGGATGGTGATGGATAAGGCAACACCAAACCCAATCCGCGGTTGGGGTTAAGGCACCAGAAAAAAGGAGTTTCATCCAATCCATCGCGTACATGGGACATACATCCCAACCATTCATCCGGAAACGGTTTCAGGCGTGGAGGTCCAAGTGTTGGTTACACGGCCTGCCGCGAATCCAAACTCCAGGAAATGCGCACAACAACGCACATCTGACCCACCAATTAACCGGAAGCTGCCCCATGTAGCGGGCAAATTTCCAATTTCCAATATTTGCAAAAACAATTTTGGAAAACATTTTGCATCTGTTCCAAAAACGCAAGGGTTCATGCCAACCTCTGCTCCAATCAGGTCCAGCGTAGACCAAGCATGGCGCATCTTGCGCAGCCGAACTCAAATCCATGCTCTTTCTGATCACGCATGGCCTTCTAGGAGTGCTAGTAGTACTCCCTGGTAGCGCTAAAACTTCTAGTGGTACCAATAGTACTCATAAAAATAGCAATACTAGTAGTACGAATAGCACTCGTAGTTCTCGTAATACTCGTAGTACCTGCAGGACTAGTGACTAGTAGTGCTTATAGTACTGGTTATACGAGTACTACTAGTATGCAAGATATAAATTTTGTTGGAAAAATCAGCCATTTGGGCTCAAGTTATGGCTGAAGAAATAAGTTAAGTGCTCAGGGGTTGGGGCAATCGGAATGGGTTGGGTAGCGCTTTGCATGGACCATGTGCTGCTGCGCCTCACTCCGACCATCTCGCAGCCCTTCCCTCAAACGAGGGGCATCCCAAAGCTCTGAATCCGCACCCTCCGCCTGCACGGCCCGCTCTCCGCGCAGCCGCACGCCACCAAGACGAGTGCCGACGCCGCCCCGTCCAAGGAACAAGCGCGGCAAGGGCGAGCACAGACCTAAGCCTAAGTGCTGGAGCGTGCGCGTGGCGACCGTGCGGCTGGTGGAGCCTCCAATACCGTCCCCGTTCGCAGTTGGCCAACAGCAGCCGAACCCATTTGGCACATCACTGGGCCCGTCGCCCTTCAGGGCTGGGCCGAACATATCTGCCTCGCCGTTCCTCTTGCTGCGCCCAGTTTCTCCGCAGTTAGATCCTTGGCTGTTTTAGCGGGCAGACCAACGCGGTGCTTCCAGGAATGCTCACGTGAAGTGGCAGCCACGGCCTGCCCCCAACCAAGGACGCGAGTGCTTTGCGGTGCCCATTTTTTATTTGTTTGTGTTGAGAATCGTTCCAGGTGTCCTGCTTTGGAATTTAGATTGATTGCCCGACCTTGGCCTGGGGCGCCGCAAAATATCAGGCAGCCTTCCTCAGGATTCTGGCCCGGTGTTTTGGATTGACAGGTGGTTCTGCAAGAGCGACCGCTGCCCGGCGCCCCATTGTCCTGGCGGCAATTTCGCATACGGCAATTGGGCGCGGATGCTTGCTCCTGCTATAAATCCGCACGCTCCTCTCCCAAAGGCACTGTCCCGCGCTGCAGTACGGCGGCAACCGAAACTTGGCCTGAGCCAAAAACTGCGTTAGCAGTGTTTTTGAGATTGCTTGCTCCCAGGCCAAGCCGCAGGCGCCCCTGTGGCAGCCGCGTCCGGTCTCCTCGGCCGTCGGCCGAAAGCCGAAACGTTCTTCAACTTGTCTGACTCTCAAAGGTAGATCATCTTTCTTGCCCAGAAGACCCTGCAAGCCCGTGTTTCTCAATACTGCAGGCCGCTGGCGCCCTAGCGGCAGCCACGGTTTGTACACCAAGTTTGTTGTGGTGCACGTTTAACGACAGCCCCCAACTTCAACTGAACCTTCCCAAACTTTCGACCGTCACGTTTTTGAAGGCGCCTCACCTTCAGTGGTTGCGTAGCTCGCTGTCCACCGTGAAGCCTTTGTTGTTCCACTATTCCAGGCTGCTGGCGCATTTGAGGCAGCTGCGGCCGCACGACAATGGAGCCCCTTTGTGTTGCACCACTTTTGGCTGCTGGCGCCTTTGAGGCAGCTGCGGCTGTTGACCAAGTTTGTGCATACAGTTTGCAGTGGTGTGCGCCTAGTGACTAGTGGCGGGCGGCCCCAACTTCACCAGTACCTTGCTCAGGTTTCTTGAACTAGCCTTGGCCTCAGTGGTTGTGTAGCTTGCCGCGCGAGACCCTTCTGCCCCTCACGTTCCACTGCTCCAGGCTGCCGACGCGAGGTACCTGCGGCCGCAGCCAAGGTTTGTGTACATAGTTTAATGTGTCAGAGGCTAGTGGCTGCCCCCGGTAAACTTTGCACTGATCCGCCTTCGTGGGCCAGCCGCGCTCTCAGAGTCATATGTTGTCAAGTTTTCTGCCCTTGAACTCTGCTTTTCAACCCGCCGTCGTGTTTTTTGCCTTGCTTTCAGTCAGTTGCACCGAGGATTCGTGGATTCGTGGAGGTAAGGGCGCACCTAGCGCAGCCTCCCGCACACATTCCTCACTTTCAAAAATGCAAGACTTTGCTACAGGAACGCGGGCTGTGTCACTGACGACCCCCCACAGAGATAGGGCAGTGCTGTATGAGCACGGAAAATTGCAGCCGGCGTGGCGACGGAAACTGTAATGCTGAAAAAAGCGAAGGCTAAAACTGCTAGTTTGGCACCCGAAAAGGCAGTGAGCAGCGCAAGCGAGTCCCCCAGGATCATATCCCAAAAAAGGAGATTTGACGGAGTGAATGTCGGTCAAGAAAATGCCGTGCAACATACGCCTCGAAACAGGGCGGAAGAGACAGCAGCGATCCACGTAAAGCATGCACCAAGCTGTGGCCGGAGCTTTAAATCCCAGCCACAAAGAACTAACGGTGCACAACGACAATGAATGCAAAAGCCATGCAGCCCGTAGCATCTCCCCAAACAGGTTTGGGTAAACCGCGACAAAAAGTCTCACCTGCACAACGGTTGAGGTGAGCCGCAATGCGAACATCTCCCCGAATCCAACTATTGCTGGTACGGCCAAAGGGTGCGGCCGCAGGATGAAATTATAACGGGCCAACTCCCGCCGCCGATCCACAGCAGATCAGCCAACCCAGAAGCGTGAGCTTCCTTGAAGCTTCACGACAGCACCTTTCCTGGAGGGATTCCTCGCGCTCACAACCGCGGCAGTAAGTACAGCATATTAAGTCTGCAACCGTGTTGATGCAAGCATGTGGCAGTCGCGCCGCATGCCGCCAAGAATCCCTAACCTGTATGCAAACAATACAGGATGTAGGTAGGAACCACTGCAAGAATCAAAAATGCGAACCTTGCGTTGTTGCGAAATGCGAGGGTGCTTCCACACTTGGGTGGGTGCTTTAAAAAGCCAGTGCAACATTATTTCCGAGGGGCCCAGTAGGGCTGGCCATGCGGCTGGCAACCACGGTGGGCGCCGGGGGGGGCAGTCCGCGACGACTCGAGCGTGGATAGGGGCATCCCGCACGCATAGATGAGCCGCATTTCTGATCTGGGGGTCCTGAGGTTGGCTGCGCGTAATGCAAAATTTTGCTGCACAGGCATTTGCACCTGATTCATCGGATTGCTTTGCTCCCCTCCACTGACGTCTGGGATTCCTAAGTGTGCCCCATGGCTGTATAGGTGGCTGGCAGCGATGAATGGATGGCAAATCTGTGGTCGTTTCCACCACTTGCGTGACAGCACCGAATCTGCGATTGTTTTGTTTTGGGGACCAACTGCCCTGTCCACGCCCATGTGTCTCTGGCAAACCAGGCTTTGACCTGGCCTGACTTGATTTTTTTGAAAAAACCCTTTTTAATATCTTTCGTTTCGCCGCTGGTTGGTCAGGACCTGGCCATTGTTTGGAGAACCCTTTTGACTGTGTTTTGTTTTGTGAGGCCCTAGTAGGGATACGGAACCGAATCCAGAACATCCCTTTTGAAGCAATATCCTCCTGTCATTATGACACAAATGGCAAATGTATGCGAAACAACCATAACGGGGCCAGCTACCGGCGGCGCTAAGACTACAGGGCTGCCGTTGCGTTTGGTTGGCGACACAAATGTGGGATCGCAACAACACGCCTGAGTGGTTTGTTTTCCTGGGTGTTTCTTGGCTTTCCTGGCTTTCTTTTGTTGGACTTGGCAGGAACCACGGGTGAAATCAACAGCTGAAAAAAAAATCAACAGTTTCAGGCGCCCCACACTTGTGGACGAGCGCTGCCGTGGCCACGCGGGTGTTTCGGATGTATTCGCAAAGGGCACTCAGCGTGTATGGGGGCAGACACGCGTCCAGCAGTGGCCACTGATATTTTTGAACAAATGAGTTCAATTCGAACGAGAAGCATTTGCCACCGATTTCGGTCATCGCAGTGATACCGTTTGTTTGAATTTTGTTTGTTGGAAGGCTCCGCGCCCAACACCAATCAACTGTCTTGTTTTCGTATGGGCAACGTTGTTGCCATGCGTTATTCATGGCGAAAATTTTCCTACGGGACGTGTGGCATGTTGAGTCCGGGCCCTCGGGCGGCATTTGATGCCATCAATCCCCGATTGCGTGGTTACGCTTCCTGGGTAATTTGGATTTGCGGCACGGTTACTCCAACAGACGTTTTCTTGCGCGTCTCCTTCACCAAGGTTCTCAGCAATGTACCCGGGGTGCATCTATTTCACAGGGATAACGTTTTTTGTTCTCCCGCCTTTTGCCGATTGCATCTTGCGAGTCCGGTCGGTGGCAAGGGCGGGTCCTCGGCACAGGCAGCTGTTGGCAAGCTCCTATGGTGGCCGGGCTGGGAGGGGAATGGCCGCGAAGGGAGGTTCCAACCACCGGCGTCGGCCAGCAGCCAAGTCAGGCACGGTTTCGTCGCCGTTCACCTCCCCTGCGGGCAGGGGCTCCAACAGCAGGGAGCTCGCGTGCGATATTCTGGGCCGCAACCGCGAGCGACTCAGCCCATCGCACGACCCAGGGCGACCAAGCCGCCGGACGGGGTCAGCTCCAGGCACCTGTCATGCCCATTGCACTGCATGGCATTGTCTGCGTCCCATCCTGGCTATGCATCAACTCCGGGCTGCGGCTCCCCAAGCCGCGTCACACGCGCGACTCTGGCGGCATCAGGGGTCAGCTGGCAGCACTGTCCCGGCTGGTTCATCTTTAGTGGGGCATCGTGCACTTGAGATTAGGCATGGCATACGGTATTACAAGTAGTGGCCACCGCGCCTGTTCGATTTAAGGCTGTTCCCAATCCAGGTGGCACACCAGTTGCTGGGAGATTCTTTTGCACTGCTGGGTGCCGGGTTGGTGCTTGAATCAACTACCCCATGTCGCATAGCCAACGCGGAGTTTGCGACCTCAGCTCGTGCTAGGGGACATTCTACCCGAAGCACAAAACAAACATTGCACTTCCCCCATTTGAGCGACATGTCACGGGCTAAACACAACTTTGCTCCGCTGGACAAACTTGTGCAAGCTGGACGCTTTACAAGGGAGGCGTCTGCAGGATCTTTTGGACGCATAACATTGTTCATACGTTCGGTTGATGTTGCGTCACATTGCTCTCTGCCACATGATGATGTTCGCAAACTGGGTGTGTTCCAATGGGATAAAGTTGGTGACGCTAAAACCTCCTTCCCGAGTCTGGGAACAGCCATCCGAAACGCGGCCTCGAACAATCGAAGCTTTAGTTTGGATGGGTTTTTGCCACGTCCCTTCGTTCTGTCATACAATGACATACAGTGATGTGGCCGAACATGCCCGTGTGTTTCCCATCTGAATCACGGAATCATGTTGGTTGATAGAAAACGTCATTGCCGACGGCCGGATGCTCTGGGGCGGAGGTTTTCTGCACCGCGTTGCCGGCCACACGGATGGAGCCTCCTCGCACCAGGCACATTGACGCAATTATCGGACGTGCCCCAATTTACTACGGGCTCTCGTTGCACGTTTGTTTGTCCTTGCGTTAGAAGCTGGTGGTTGTTGAATCCTGAAATTGCTGGCCTCCGCCTCCTTGCCGAAGATGCCCGTGCCCGGAACAACCCCGACCCCTCACGCGCAGCATTCGCACAGCCCAAATCCCTGCATAAACGCGTCGATGGTTTGCCCTGCTCTCATTCGCTGCGGTGCGCTCCATCGCTACCAGCCTTGTCGCGCTTGTTTGTGGCATTGCCAACGTTCAACGTAAACCGCCCTTCTATACGATTGGAACCTCGGCCAACTCCCCAACTGCCACCGCACGCAATGACTCGCGCAAAGAAAGTTCGTTGTGTCAGTTGGACCTGGCGAACCTGCAATCAATTAGCCGCCATGAAGCACCAGCAAATGTGAAAGTCACGACCAATGTGGTTTCAACGGCAATCTGGGCACCGCTGCAAAGAGCGGGAAGTGACGTGATTTCTGCCCGTGAAATCCCAGACAAGGACATTCTGCTGGATCATAATGGCAAGCCGATTGGGCGAACAAGCGCGGGTATCTCGAGCTGGCGTTTCTAAACGCTGCGTCCTTTAGCACGCGCCCTGCTTGGCCTCTTCCTCCGTTGCTGCTCATATCGATGGCGGCAACCCTGTCCTCAAAGATTCTTTGCGGATCGGTCTAAGCGCGTTTTGTAATGGTCGCTAAATGGCGATTGGCATGAGTTCGCGTGGATGAATTAAAACATGGCCGCGGAAGCTTCAGACTTGGAAACACCCTGTCTTGCACCTTGCTTGGATGAGAAAAGGTGGAGATCTGCGAGCATGACGTCAAAGATTCGCGCACGAGCTTCAGGCATGCAGGCATAAGGAACTGCATAACTTCATTTCTTCTGGCTGTCGCCACCCGCGACGCCATCCCGCTTTGGGACTTGCCCTATGACACTGCCCATACCGGGTGCCAACAGGTTCGTTCGTAAGCCAAACAGCTTTTGAAAAGTGCCGGGACATCCCTGGTGCATATACTATCTGCACAGCATGTGCTCACAATCCTGCCGACCAAGACCATCTTTTCTGGACCTGCAAACAGGGAGATTCATTCAAGATGCTCCACGAGACGCATTACAAGCTTGCTTTGGTTGGCTGGTACACAGCAGTGACATGCGTGCTTCGCAAAGCATGTTGCTGACAGTGGAGGCAGTATGAAAATTGTAGGCGCCAACACCAACGGGCTGACGGCGCACAGTGATACAGCCCAGAAAAGGCTGCTGTCAGGCTGATCCCTGCATCAAATCATAACAACCGACATAAGAACGATGCTGACGGCCATGAAAATTATGGATTTCAATAATCGCGAGCGCTGTGGGGACAGTTGCCGGCGGTTCGTGCGTCACCTCCTGGCGAACCCCCGTGCACTGCCGGTCCAATCCAAAGAAGCACGCCCAGCTAGCTCGAACCCTGAGCAGCAAGCCTCACAGCAAGTGGCGGCTGGCGAGCTGAACGATTACGTCCGCTTGCACAGGCGACACCACATAGCAAGAAGTTCTTTGCCTTCCTCACAGCCCCGTGATATGAGCCACACGAAATCGTGTCTTGACCGCATGTGGCCAGCAAGGAGAAACTCTCCACCGCATTGAAATATCAAATGAGCAGTGCCAACAAGCAGCTGGAACCAAGTAGAGTAGCTACCCCAGCATCAAGCGCAAGCTCACCATAGTCGCAGCACATGTTATAAAGAAGGAAAAGGTGCTCGCTGCCTCATTTGTTTGCTGGACCTCGGGCACTCAAAAAGGCCCGCAATCCATGTAGGCGTATGGCTTTGCAAACTTCTCATGATTTCAAACACAAAGCAAATCAAAAGCCAGCCCGCCCAACTATTAGTGAAAGATCAACAACAGAAATCAGGAATGCGCAATTCGCTGCCAGGACGAACCAAATACTTTCAAGAAACAAAAAAATGCTTTTCCTGACCCTGAATGTCAATTCTTGTGCAATTGTGCGACACGTGCAATTTTTTGCCGCACACAACATGACTTCATTTACTGCCTACGGCATATGCCTGGCTTTTGCCAAAGCCTCAAAGCTCAACAGCGCACAGCATGAACGCCACATGAGAAGAACGCTGCTGCACTAAGGCCTTGTTCTAGGTGCCCCCTGTTCTACCAGGCAAGATTTCGAGGGACATTCATCCTTAAAATATCAACTCCCTCGTTTTGTGTTACAAGTCTTTTTCAGCATGGTGAGCATTGCCTGACTCCCACAGGAATCTCGTCCTGCAAAATGCTGTGAATTTGAAGGGGTGATGTTTTCTTACTTTTGTGGGGGTGGAAATACTTTTTAGCTTGAGGAGGTTGGGGAAAGCGAGAAAGCGATGACGATCCATGCGAGAGCTCAGGTACGATTTAACATCAAAACTGTGGGAAACTCCACGCGAGACCTCCACTACAGACCGAAATATCAGGATGCTGCACACGTCGTCCATCCATCCATCCATCCATCCATCCATCCATCCATCCATCCAGCCATCCAGCCATCCATCCATCCATCCATCCACCCACCATGCGTACATTCATTCATTCATTCACTCACTCACTCACTCACTCACGCACTCATTAGTTCCTTCATTTATTCATCCATCCATTCATTCATTCCATTTCATTTCAACACCTTCATGTCATTTCATACCATTCATTCGATTCATTCCAACCATTCCATTCATTCCATTCGTTCCGGTCATTTCATCCATCCATGAATTCATCCATGCATTCCGTCATTCATTCATTCATTCATTCATTCATTCACTCACTCACTCACTCACTCATTCATTCATTCATTCATTCATTCATTCATTCATTCATTCATTCATTCATTCATTAACTCACTCACTCAGTCATTCACTCATTCATTCATTCATGCATTCATTCAGTCATTCCATTCATTGATTTATCATTCATTCATTCGTTCGCTCATTCATTCATTCCTTTCATTCTGTTCATTCCTCTCATTCCTTCATTCCATTCATTCCATTCATTCCATTCATTCCATTCATTCCATTCATTCCATTCATTCCATTCATTCCATTCATTCCATTCATTCCATTCATTCCATTCATCATGCTACTCATTCAAGGGAAATTTGTGGCAGTGGCCCTAGTTCTCTTGGACCATGGCAGGAATTTTGCCAGTGCTCAGGGCTTGGTTTTGGGTGAACGCGCCTCCCTTGCTCCTGAAGAACTATTCGATGAGATGTTCGATGAACAAATCGTTCTGATTGTTATTGGTTAGTCCCAGAAGGAGCCTGTCGATTAGTCGCCTCGTTCGCAAGATGCCTCAGGTGATCGAAGTGTGGATATCCAAACTTCTGTGAGGAAAATATCGCAAAAGCTTGTTTGCAGGTCTCGATCAACCAATTTGCTCTTGGTTTGTTGCTAGGAATGATGTAATGTTTCCTAACAAAATGATTTTCCGTTTACGCCATGTTTCGGATAGTCTCACATGTTTATACTTTGCTGTGTCAGCTAACGTCCTGATTACTTTGTGGTTTGTCAATTCTCGATCCACGTTCTGGGTGGTACCTGCAGAACTCGTCTAAACATTCTACATTGGAATGCTTCTCCGCAGTCTTGTTCTGCATGAGTTCCTTTATTGTCTCTACGCTGTACAGTGACTTGCCGAGTCTTTAACCCTGAGCTTCCCATCTTTTGGTTCTTCTAATTGTGGACGAAAAAACTTGAGACGATTTCAAGAGCTCATTTCAGTGTCAAAATGTGAGAACGCCCCATGCAAAAGCTCAACTTGTGCGGATGCTCCCTGCGAAAGATCAACTGATAATGGCAGTAAAAAATATCACAGAAATCACCAAGCAAGGGTCACAATCAAAATAAGAGTAAACAGTAGCATTACCAAACATACTAATTCAAGCAAAAAAAGAAAAATGTTTAGAATGATAACGACCGAGCTCAGATGAGGAATAACAGCAATGATGAGTGTAATCATAGTAAACATGATGATAACAACAATCGCATTAGTTGTTAATAAAGATTTTCTGACAACGACCTGCCTTCTACTTATTGTCAGACTGGTTATGCTCATTCCGCTGCGTTTCATTTCACAAGAGCTTCTACTTCACAAAAACTACAATCACAAAGATTGTTCTCAGTATTGCAACACTATAAATGCTAGCTTATTGATTACTACTAGTTGCTACTGCTCACTCCTATGAACATGATCACTGTTCTCGCCTTCTTTATCAGTCTGACTTTTGTTGCGACTTTAGAAATAACAGTAAGGTCAGTCTGAACAAGAACAGCCGTAGCAGCAGTCTGAAACAACAAGGAGTAGCAGCACCAGCAAAACTTCAAGAAATCATAGGAATAAGTCTAACTAAGAAACCTAAGAGTACTAAACAAGAATGAGCGCAATCAAGTTACGGTACCAGGAACCGTAGAAATTGAAATGCAATAACAACCTTTCTCAAAGAAAGACGGGTACAAATAATCTTTGCGGGAACCGTACTTGTAATTGTACGGATAGTGCTGGCACTGCCAAAAAAAACTCTAATGATGATTGTGGGAATGACAAAGACCATCTTACAAAAAAAATTGCACAGCATGAGTGTTGATGAGAACAGGTAGGTTCTGAACGGATTCTGGATGCATTGGTTTTAACCCGAAAGGGGGGTTTTTGGGAGGGGCGCACAACATGGACAAGGATGAGAACATGCGAATGATTGCCAAGCTTGGCTTGAGTTGCAAAACGTTGTCTTGATGTTTACTGGAAGTATGGGCCTCAAACAAAAAGCGGGGATGTGGGGGCGGGGGGCGCAGCGCCCGCATTTCCACGACATGGGCAGACTTCTTGCCGATTTTGTTTGGATTTGCTTAGAGGTAGAATGCGAGGTTACGCGAGAACGTAGTTCTGAGTGTAAGCGTAAAGACGCTTCAAGCGAGAGCTCAATCTAGAGCGAAGAAGATGCGAGAACACTTTACGCCAAAGCAGAGTTCTGAGTAAACCTGCGAGGACCAAAATAGAAGGACGATTCCCTTAAACAAAACAACAAACGAGTCCCTCAAAATCCGCAAAAACAATTTTGGAAACCAGCCAGACAACTCAACAGCGGTTGCATGGTTCTTGCACTCACTGCTCCATTCTTCACCCCTTGCCGTACTAGACCATGGCGTTGCCGACTTGCTGTACATACGCCTGCGTGGCAACACACGACTCGTGGGAGCCACAGAAGATGAGCCTTGCGCTTCAGTCGGTTTTGGTCGCTGCCAAAACAGTCTTTCGCTCCCAAGGTGCTGCAGCTTGCTGGTTACTCGACATTTGCCGAATGTCAGAGAGACACGCAGGCTCATGGGTGGCGTCTGCCCTGGAGACCTACGATGATGGGAGGAGATCTCAGTCGGTTGAAAGCTAGCCTAACTCCGAAAATTTGCAAAAAAAGTGCAGCTTAAGGATCGTGCCGCACACTTTTGCCTGCACGAGTGTCAACATTTTCCGCTGCCTACCTCGACAAGCTTCAGAAGCAGATGCGTGTCCAGTTTGGGGAACAAACCCAAGCAGCTCCATCCCGAAAAGTAACACAGGAAGGCAACGCATAAAACCAAAAAAACTCCCGGTCGTCAAACGTCAAAACTGTTTACCTCAAGAACGAGTTATCGACCATCTCCTTACGAAGGCAAAGCAGTCCTGAATGCTTGTTTTTGACGTTATGGCTTCCTTGCTCCTTTCTGCATGCCCTTTTGTTCCAGGTGTCCTGGCACCCTCACACACTTGCTGTGACAGTGAGCGCCCTTTGACGCGGTGCCAGACGAAGATCCGCATATTTTGTTGGCAAGTTGACATGCCCAGTCTCATCTTTTCCTCTTGTGTAAGGTGTAGGCATGGGAGCACAGGAAGCCGTTGAAGATCACAGCAGGGAAAACAGGCAGGAGCAAAAAACATACCTCAAGCTCAGGTTGCAGCAGCTCCCACAACTTCTGGCGGGTGAGGATCAGTGGCCATTGAGTGTACACCAGGCATGGCACCGGCTGGTGTCAGGCAAGCCTGCTCTGAGCGACTCAGACGGCTGACTGGAAAGTAACGAGAAGCAGCGAATACGGGAAGAGTTTGTTGCACTCCAGATGTCCAACGGTTCGGCAGGATCGATCACGACCGTGTTTGCTGGCCCAATGAAGAAGGATGCTTAGCAATATCGTCTCCGGGAACTGCGGCCGCTTGACGCCAACATTGCATCAAGGCGGGCGTCATGCACGGACAGAACGAACACCGGATGGCGCATTAACAACAGGACAAGGTAACACAAAGCTTGTTGTGTAGCTTCCAGCCCTGACTGCCGGCTTCCGGGGCCTCCGAAAGCATGGGTTTCCTCTGGTCGGGTGCTCCAGTGGTATCTTGCCTATTGCTACTTCAAATTTCCAGGGCTTGTTCCCACTGAAAGTCAGCCATGCCAATTGGGTTGAAATTGCGCTGCCCCTTGCGAGAACCGAACAAATAGAGCACTGACTCAGCATCGCAACATAGAGGACAACGAAAACCAACAGCCACTGAAGAAGTAGCTGTCAGCCTGTCACCTCTTGTCACTTTTTTGCGTTCTACTAGAAGCATCTGAGCAGAATTTTGAGGACACCTACTCGCATCGGGTATGCCAGTATGCTGTTCCATTCACCAGACGTTTCGGTGAAACTGGTTGGGTGATCAACATGTGCCTCATCACTAGTGACAGTGCATCCAAGCCACTTCCCCAAGCAAGAAGGGAACAAGCATGTACTTCAGGTCAGTTGTGCCTTGAGCAGATGGAAACAAGAGCAACACAACTCTCAGGAACCCAGCAACGCACTACGACTTTACTTTATCTCATGATGAGGCCGCTGATGTCGTCGAGCGCTTCGTTTGGTGAGAACAGC
The DNA here is from genome assembly GCA_905231905.1 of Symbiodinium pilosum. Classification (NCBI taxonomy): domain Eukaryota; class Dinophyceae; order Suessiales; family Symbiodiniaceae; genus Symbiodinium; species Symbiodinium pilosum. The sequence goes on from CAJNIZ010042971.1 coordinate 312,547, forward strand.
TTGAGCTGCATGACATGGTGAGCGATGGTCTTTAATTGCGCCGTCCTCAGTCCCGAAAAGCTTTCGAGCACACCCCTCGGTTGCTGAGGTGACGTTTGAGGGTACTGCCTCCGAACTGCCAAAAAAGCGTCAGAACATCAAGGTCTTGTTGTTCGCATGGAGCATTCGCCAGCTGCACTAGTAAAGCATACTTCTTGTACGCATCGTAGAAATCCCGTGAGAGATTGTACCTCTCAAGTCAATCTGTATCTGCACGAATGATGGTGGCTGCCTTTTGCTCTCCCAAGGCACGCATCTTGGGCTTCAGCGGCCTGATGCGCAAGCTCTGTGTGCATGCATGGGGGCATGACAAAGCAACATACGTTGAACTCCAGCACCTCCTCAACAGCATGAGCGGTGCTGAAAGTGTCGACTGCCATGGGATTGGTAAGCAAAATTCGTGCTTACTTGCTTCTATTGAACCGGTTAAAGCTGTGTGCAGACCCACGTCTGATTTTGAAAGACTTGATTGGGCGGGACTGGGAGCATGCGGTGCGAGTAAGTTGCTGTGGGGCACAGCCTTGATAAATTCAAGTTGACGATCTAAAGCTACTGTTACCTGATGAAGCTCTTCGCCAAGCAAGCTTGATCCGTGTTCAGCGCATCAGATTTGTGACACCCTACGCTCAAGCACGTCTGTTGTTTTGCTTTTGCAGTGTCCCCTTCCAAACAAGCAAGCCTACTGCCTGCGGGACCAGGTAAGGCACGAACAATGGGCACTGGCAAGACCTCGTATGCTCAAATCTTCATCTGGACGCAGAACCCACATCCCACGGCCAACCTGTGCCAATCTCATGGTGCGGTCGGGCGCCACAGCTGGCAGACATGTTCGGGCACAATGGCACTACCGACAGTTTTATGCTGCATTTGCCTGCAGTGCATTTCACACGTACTCCGGACAAGTGAAACCTGAAGGTTTCCACAACCATACGATGCTTATTCACCTGTCTCGTCAGCGAACACCATGAGATGCAAGTCTGAAACACTTATACCTGGCAAAAGCTGAGCCAGCAGCTGCACATCATTCTGCAGAGCCTACATCACTAAGATCCTGAGCACGGATTTGCAAAGCGCCCCAAAAAAGAAAACCTGGGCTGGGCTTTGTGCTGGTCCCCTTGTGCTCATCGAATTAAAGCAATACGGACCAAGCCTATTTTTGCACTCATACTGAGCTGTCCCTTGACAGCAAGGCAAAATCAGCAACACCACGTTGCTCTCACACCGCATCTGCCGCAGCCTTACTGTTGCAAGGTTACAAGAAGCGACTTTTGATAACAGAGAATGTATGGTAACATGCTGCAAAATCTGCTTTGCAAAGCTGTGTATGTGTGCGAAATGCATGCATGCAACAAAAAAACTTTTCTTGGTTGTGCTCATATACCTGGCATGGAGTCTGGTTCGCTGGTTATTCTCTGAACCCAACTATTGACAACACCTGTGGAGCTGCGTAAGATGCCCACATTGCTGTACAAATGCACGATTGAAGCGCATAATGCTCTGTTGGTTGGGAAGAATATACATCGCGGCCGGGGATACTTAAAACATACTTCCAGTCGCATGTGCTACACATCGCTACATGAGTGTGCTTTTATAACATGTCAAAACATGTCAAAACCGAACCCTTATGGCAATGTTCTTGCTTTGCACATACCGCGTTTCGACTGGCAAGCATCGACAACTCGTGCCTGAACCATATGTATCCAGCACATGTACAACATTGTTCCTGCTTCTTTCGAAATTCTGCTACAGCTTGGAACCTGCGGATTGTATTTTGACTGTTCAACTACTGTGTCTGCTACCAACACGATTTGATTTTGTTGGCCCGCAGGCCGGGCGTTGTTTTGAGTTGTGTTTGTCTTTTTTTTTTGTCGGTATTCTTGTTGAGTCTGGGGTGGGGGCCCGGAATTGAAGGACGCCTCACACAAGCGCGCGATTCTGAGGCAGAATGTGAGGACCGGAAATAAAACACGAAAAATCGTGACAAATAAAAGAAGATTTTTCAAAAGAGGATTTCAAAATTTAAGACAAAGAATATCATATTCAATCGTGCAAAGATTTTCCCGTAATCTAATCTATACAAAGTTGCAGACCGTTGCGCACTTTTCAACATGGCGATAGACGCACCTCTCGTGCAAACCTGACCTCAACCTTAGGAAGCATCAAACAGCTGTTGTACACGCTGATTGGCACGATTGAAACGCCAAATTTGGCGTAAAGAAAGCAATGCCACGCCTGACATTGCACACAAGTGCTCAAGTTTGCAAAGTTGGGCGGGCAGGGTGGGACAACTTTGCTAGCTGCCCCCCCACCTCCCAACTTGAGCACGCAACATGAATCATTTCTTGTCATGCAAAGAAGGCTTGTAAATTTTGAAAATTGAAATTTCCTCGTAAACTCGAGTCCACTTTTTGAAAAAGGTCAAGTAGTTCAGGATCTACAAATGACCTTTTCAAAAGAGGATTTCAAAATTTAAGACAAAGAATATCATATTCAATCGTGCGAAGATTTTCCCGTAATCTAATCTATACAAAGTTGCAGACCGTTGCGCACTTTTCAACATGGGGATAGACGCAGCTCTCGTGCTCCACCACCCCACTTTTTCCATCTCACGAGAGGTCGGCTAAAAGGGAACCGGTAATTGGGCGAAGGCAACTATCCCTAACAAACCCTGGGCCAACCAACCCCTTTACCTCTCCCCTTGATGGATCGTCCTTTTTTTCATTCAATCGCATCAACTGAGTCAGTTGTCATGCGGGCGAGTGTGAACCTTGTCACCCCTCATTTGAGGGCTCGCCGGTGAGGCAAACGTCATGTTGTGCTCCGAGGAGCCCGACAACATAACGTACAGCTGCCTTTGCAGCCGCGGAGCTGTGCTCCTAGGAGCCCGACAGCATATGCGTCAGGCCGGGACTGTACATTCAAACACGGCTCAGCC
>CAJNIZ010042972.1:0-12007 GCA_905231905.1 Symbiodinium pilosum
CAAGGAGCACTTCAGGAGCCCCGAGGTCTTCCAGGTGTGAGAAAGAAAAATGTCCTTACCAAGGCTTTTTACTGGGTTGCTGTTAAGGAACTTAAATTAAGTTACTATATTGGGGGGGGGGTTTACAGAAATTGCAGCACATACCTTTAAAAGGAGCTTAGGCGGGGAACCCCGAACGAACATGGAACCTTGGATAGGCACTTCGCGGGGGGCTGTGATCTCTTCGGGGCTTCTTGTGGGGTTCCAAATTATTCCATCAATTTCTCCTAATAATGGAGCATCAAATGGGTAAGAAAGTGGAGCATGAAATGGAGACTGGGGCTACATAGGTTTTCCATAGGTTAGTACGATGACTCAAGTACCCCAACCCCTATAGGAAAGATTCCTCTAAGCACCACATGGGGATTGTCCAAAATTACTATCAATACGGGGTCCTATATTTAGGTTCCCATTATAATACGGGGCCCTATATGAGTTTTCCCCATTTTGGGAACAGTCCCTAAAACCCTAAACCGTAAACCCGGGAAACTACCACATGACTCTAATGGGTTCCTAACTTTGGGGGATGGCGGAGCTAAAGCTCACTTGTTACTCTTCTGGGGTTCCACATTGGGTTTAGGGGTTTAAGGGTTTAAGGTTTAGGGTTCAGGGCATTATTCTAGGGAAGTTTTGGGATTGGGCTTACGTTCCTCAGCGCCATGTCTTTTAGGGTGTAGGGAGTCTAGGAACATTCAATATTAGGTGTTTTAAATACTCGGAAGTGAAGTCTGTAAGGGCCAAGTAGCAACCTTGGTCAATAAAGAAGGCTTAAATGTAGAACAGAATCTTCCTAAACTCTAAACCAATTTCAGGCTTTTACGTTAGGACTTTTCTAAAAGAGGGGAGCCAACTCTCATTGATGCAGACTATTGTTGCCTTGTTGGGGATATTTAGGCGGGAACGGGTCACATATCTAGCGAGATGTCGACATCCCTTCTGCTACATATGTTCATGAGCTTGCTTCTATAAACTCGTCCGTTGCAGAATGAGAGTTTGGATTATTCGCAGTGATGACTGTCAGTACCTTTTTTACATTATGTTGGTCAGGTTTCCTACTTTACATCGCGGACGGCGAGTTAGGGGCGAAAGGCTCTCAGAGGGATCTTAACATGCGGCTTAAAGAAACCTAAGCCCTAAGCCCTAATCAGGGGATCTCAAGTGTGTGGTCAAAAGATGATCCATGACTCATCGTTGCAATGCGAGGTTCATAGATGCTTCGAGGTTACTCTGAAGTTCTAGCCAACTAGCCCACTTAGTGCGTTGCGTGCAGGGTATTGATGTTGAGTGTTAAGAAGATGACGAAGGGCAACCCCTACCCCAGGTGCAAGGACCGGTATGTACATGTCATATTGCTATACTGTGGGTAGGGATCACCAAGAACATTTTATACGAATGTGTTCTCATACGTTATACTCCTTTCTTCTACTCTGTACTCCATATACCCCAATGGCTGCTCATGGATTTCGATCAGAACCCTTCTACATTCCCAAATACAACTGCTAGCTTCCGTGCAAACTTCAACCGCTTAAAGAGCATTCAGGTAAGAAAGATCTCAGGTTGAGCAGGGCAAAGTCAACCATGCGAACGATCTTAAAACTGTACCCTGGTAGTTGTTGGAAGTAGCTGGAGGTCTTGAGCTTCTTTTAGGACATGGCTTTGCGGTTGGGTCAATAGGAATATGCAGAAGATGGTTTGCCTGCTGCCTTTCGAAGTTGTGAAATGGTCGGCACATGTTTGTTCGGAAGAAAGGTGGGCTAGATTCTATGGTTTAGGGATTAGGGTTCAGGGGCTAACTTTTTAAGCATCTGCGTGTATGCTGTAAAATAGGAAGCCGCCGTGAAATGGATACGGAAGACAGGCTATAAAGCGTTGGATATGTTCGGACACTTGCCCTAAACAGAATCAGTTCACAGACGCCTCTTGCATGAACCCCTAAACCCTAGACGGTGTGCTTTGAGCCTTATACGGTAGCGCATAAAGTCCCAGCGCCACAGGCAATGCCGGCCGCAGTACAACTTCAAATGCTGACCCGGTAAACATCTCTCCCCCTCTAGAATCCTTAAACCCTCATAGTCCCCCTTAAGTAGATAGATTATGGCTTGAGGTATACTACAATAAGCTACCCATATACCTCATATCTTGTCTACTTAAGGGGGACTATAACCCTAGACCCCGGATGCCTAAATAAGAAAGTTTGTATAGCTTGGCATACTTATGGACCCCCAAAGTATGAAGAATAATGGCCTTTTGGGCTATATTTTGGGGTTTTGGGCCATTATTTTACCTACTTTTGGGGGTTTAGGTACTTACCCCAAACCGAAACCCTCAGCTTGAACTCCCAAAGCGCGGGTTTTAAGGCGCCCCCAGACTTCAATCCCTTTTCAACCCAAGACCTGAAATCCTCTTTTCAGATAGACCCGACTGGAGAGGTGAATACGAATCTAATCCGTTGCTGATACCAAACCCCTGGGCAGTATAGGGTTTAGGCTATAGGGTTTAGGGTTCAGGGTATACCATGCAACCTTAACTTCAATCAAAAATTCCTAAACTGGAAACGAACCTGGAGGCTGTTTTGAATTCAGTGTTGGGTGTTTAGGGTTTAGGATTTAGGGTTTAAGAGAGTGAATGGGGCTTGTAATGGGGGGGGTATTAGGAATTGTGTGTAGATTTACTAGGTCAACAGATCATCCACAAAGACCCTTAACTCTAAACCCCTATTCATAACCCAGGCAATCATTTCATGTTCCATGTTCTTTTCCATTCAGTTCTTCATTATAGGTCAGTCCTCAGGTCTCTGAACCCTAGATCCCACATCCTGCAAACCCTAAACATCCTTAAACCATATTGGTAAGTAGCTAAACCCTAAACCCTAAACTTAGACCCTAGTGATAAGCCCCCTAAACCCTAAATCCCCTAAACCCTAAATCCCCTTAACCCTGAACCCTAAACCCTAAACCCTAAACCCCCCTAAACCCTAAATAAGCTAAACTGGGGTTCAGAAGGCACTTCAGCTCTTACGGTCCTTGGCACGGAGCGACGCGGATCTCTTGGGTGGGAAGCAGGCTGCGTCCGGGTTGAGGCTTAGGGGTTAGATAGGGTTAGATGGAGTTATTTAGGGTTATATAGGGTGAGATAGGGTTATATAGGGTTAGATAGATTATTCAGGGTGATATAGGTTATATAGGGTTTGGGGTTTAGACTCTATAGGGCTGGGACTTCAGGTCAGCGTCCTAGCTGAAGACTAAGGGCACATGTTGGGTTTGGAGTTTGTTTTTGTTTGAAAGGTTTAACGTTATATAAGAGTTCGCGCTTGAGAGTCTAAGGCTTGAGGTTTCGGACATACAGTCTGGGATTCAGATGTGTTTAGGGGTTTAAGGCACATAGTTTGAGAACCCATTATATATACATATATATATATATGTATATATGTTTCACTTCAGGGTGCGGGGTTCCTGGTTTCAGGATTAGATTCAGGGGTCGCGCTGGCGATGCTACCATTGCCACGAGCACAAGTGGGTAGGTTTAGAAATTACCCCATGTAGCCATTAGAGGGCTCTGGAATTTCTCTTAGCCGGGATCATACAGGCCTTCCCGTTCATAGAAACTCACAGGTGAGCGACCATCACGTGCTTTGCAATTATGGAATGGCCTGATTTTCAGCACCGCTCTTGGTTTGCAGCTTCGGAGGATACTCTAAACCACAAATCCTAAGCTGTTTAGGATTTATACAGGGCGTGCTACTGCCTAGACCCTTCAACTACCTTCTATTCAGGACTAAGTACCTATTATGAGGGGCCACACAACCCCATTTCCAGGTACTAAACCCTACAGTAAGATCTAAATAACCCTATGTGCCCCTATATAATCCCAACTAACGGCACTAGGATGGTCCTGGTGTATGCCAGAGTCGGATTCCAACGCCTTTTGGCCGCTCTCTGCACCCTGCAGCAGGCTGCAACTGCCTGGACCTGCCAAGTGTAATGTATGGTACCCAAACTTGCTGCGGGCTTGTAGGGAATATGGGAGTACATTATGTAGGGACTCTATATTGATTGTATTCCCGCATTCCCTACGAGCCACCAGTACCCCATAGGGGATAGTTACGGAGGATCAGGATGACCCGTAAGAACACCTACCATAACTTCCAATGGTGGGTCATCACATCCTTTTTGCGCCCATGACTTCCTCAGCAAGGCGGTGTTGTGCGACGAATGTTGCCCAGGAAGCCTAGACCCTTAAACCGTAGCTGCATGGGTTGGATCCCTGAAGCCGGAAACAGGAGGTCTGTGCTTTGAGCTCTTGCCCGTTGAGCCCCCAATGATGCCCTGCAAGCGCAACTCGAAGTAGTTGGAATTGAAATTGAAACCCCAAGTTAGTAGGAAAATGGGAAGGGAATATCAGGATGATGATTGAGCATTCTCTATCAGATGCCAGAGGGTTCCATGCACTCACTGCCTACTAAACGCCGAGTGTCCTAAACCATGCCTGTGGCCTTGCAAGGGCATTGCCGCCGCCGTGACAGCGGCGTTTGCTGCAGCAAAGGACGCAGCACCTGCTGTGGACGACCTCGACGAGGCTCCGTTAGCTGCCCACTTGCCATCTTCATCTCGATGATTGTGTATATTGTGTGGGGATTGCTTGGGCTTGGGGAACATCTGCCTAAGCATGAGTTTTGCAATAGTTGGGGATTTTCCAAAATTCTGGAACCCCTCAGGCATGCATTCAGTTGATTTCAGTGGGTTGATGTGGCGTCGGGCAAGCAGCAGGACTTCAAAGCATTTCTTTTCAGAAGCAGCATTCTTTAGCATAGATTTGGGGTTTAGGGGATAGAGTTTAGCGGGGCCACGCCCTAAAGCCTACATCCCTAAACCCTAAACCCTAGATCCCTAAATCACTTAACCCTAACCCTAAATCCCTACATCCCTAAACCCTCAAACCATACATCCCTAAATCCCTACATCCCTAAACCCTCAACCCTAAATTCCTAAATCACTAAACCCTAAATCACTAAACCCTAAACCCTAAATCCCTGGTAGGGTTTAGGGATTTAGGGTTTAAGATATCCCTAAACCCTGTAGGTAGCCCTATGTAATCCGTATTTAAGGTGACGCCATGACCGAGAGCCCTCAACTGTTTCTGCAGCTTCCCTAGCCTGCCTCGGAACCAACCCTAAATCCCAAATCCAAAGCCCTAGATCCCCAAATCCACAACCCCAAACCGAAAACCCTAAACTCTAAACCCCCTAAGTCCAGCAATTCAAGCCACAATATTTTTGCGCCAGGGATCAGCGTTTCAGCCCTAAACCCTAAACCCTAAACCCATGGGTTTCATATTCGCAACGGGATGATACAGAGATTGGTGGGGGGTGCATGGGCATAGTTTAAGTTCCCTGCATTTTAAGAACTGGAGTCTGAACTCCTTAAAGGAGGTCATACGGGGGATTGTATTGGGGAGTATTCTAGTCTAGGGGTTATTAAGGGGTTTAGACTGTAGCTCCTCCACAAAGGAGTATTATAGGGATTCTTATAGATCATATCGCGTATCCTCTAAATCCTGCTTTCTACACATCCCGCGACCCAACCACCCAATCAAGCCATCGGCCCCACACCTTTGACACGTTGAGCCCATTAGTTGCCTAGACCCTCCAAGTGCCCTATTTGGGCTTAAGTGCCCATTACAGCATTAGGCACTGCCATATGCCCAATCAGGAGTACGAAGCCCTAAACCCTAAACAATGTAGTAGTTTTTCTTTTCCATTCCCTATGTACCCCTATAAAACCCCTAGGAGGGTCCTCGTACACAGCTTCCTCCCATGCGTGCCCACAGCTGGCAGGTGAGTAGCACAGCTCAGTCCGGGCGCGAGTGCATCTTGGCCGCTCATGCGCCCCCGAGTAGATGGACATGATGCTTCACAAGACAGGCCCCCTATTTCCACAAAAACCAAGACTGCCGCATCTCTTTAGCACCCCAAATCTCTCCTTGATTTTGAAAAGCATCTTAGGACTTTTCGGGTCGGGTTTCCATGCCTTGACCCTTCTCAACCTGTAGGCAATGCCTAAACAGACCCTTATAAGTCCAATGGACTGCACTCCCTCAACTGTCAAGCCGTACTATCAGCCACATCTGGGGGTTTCCAAAGGTCCTTTTCGTGTGTCTTCATATTATACCATTTTGAGATCCATTTTGGCCCCCCACCCCCTGTTTTAAAACCACGCACCTGTGGTAAGGCTTGCGCGTGTTGGCACGGAGGGCACCCGATGACGCCCTCCCAATTATTCTGGAGGCGTCGCTGACGCTGATTGCGCTTTGGTGCTTAATTGGGCTATTCTCAACATCATGGGCCCCTTGTTGTCACAGATTCTATTTCGGCACCTGATATTGAGGGGGTACAAAAATGGGACCCGAATGTTGGGAACTACCCTATAGCTTAGGGCTTAATTAAGAAGCAAACCTATGGATTCAACGCATACAGCTTCTTGGAAGTCCAATTCCGCTGAACTAATGGGTCAGAAGGCGTCATGATGTGTTATGAGCCTAAAGCAGTTCCCCAGAAATAGCAAAGACAGAGTGAAAGCATAGTAACTAATAGTAATAACAACACGAGTCTGGTCGTAGAGTGACCAGGGGCGAGAGGATTTGATTTGAGTGTGATTGTCGAGAAGGGAGCGTTGCGGAGCGCGAGACTCCAAAGACAACGTGAGGTCCCTCATCGTGCAACGCCAGCGTATGTAGAGGTGCTCCGTTCTACTTGATTGATTTGACAGAGTGCGCTAGACCTCTATCTGCTGCACCGGAAACCCTGAACTCTAAACCCTAAATCCTACACCCTAAACCCCAAATCCTAAACCCTAAAGTCCTAAAACCTAAGCCCTAAGCCCATCATCTCAGGGATCACAACCTTGATGCCATCGAGGCTTCCAGTTGGTCAACCCATAATCCAGCATCCTGGTTCTTTCCGTTTGAGTTTGCGGTTAGGCTGCTCGAAGCCATGCAAATCGCAGCCTGCGATTTGCTTCGGCTTTGGCTTATCAACCGATCCCTATGCAGGTCCTTTGTCTTTAGTCTTTAGTTTAACTCTAGAATCCGTTTCCAAAAACACTGAACAAAACATTGCAGACCCAAAAAGGAACTGCATGATTTGGACACTTGCATAATATGTTGCTCTGAGTGTTTTGACTCTAGCTGATCAAGATGCCAGGCGTTATCAGACCAGAAACTCCTGGAGGCTGAGCCCTGAAACACGATGCGCTAAAGCCCTACGCCCTAAACTCAGACCCTGCCCTGAACCCTAAACCTTGACTTCGGCCCCCACCCACTACTAGCAGTGTTATTGTTGGAGTTCGGTAGTAAGTAATATGATTACCCGTGAGAGCCGAACCAAAACCTCAACTACACACATCTAGGGCAGTCCCTTCTCAACGCGCAGGCTGCGCAGAAAGCTGCGCAATCAGCTGATGCCCCGAGCCTACCAGCAGTGCAGGCTTAGTGTTCTCTTTTAGGGTTTAGGGTCAGGCTTCAGGTTTCTGGTGGGTCAAGGGTGTAGTAGTGTTCGGGGTATGGCCTTAAGGACCGGAAACAAGATATTCGAAAATACCCTGGAAGCACGCCCCCCAATATTTAGGGTACCCGACATGGGACCACGTTTTTTTGACAACCCTCCATTTGCGTTCAGAAGAAGAGCAACAATCTCGGCAGATACACCCTAAATCCGCCCCCGGCGGTCTGATGCCTTTTTCTTTATAAGGGCATCTGGCCAGCACTACAACTGCTCAACCACACCCCTACCATCTTGCCCCGCCAAGTACAGAAGGCTACAGGATCGATGAGCAGAAGAAATGCAACATGTAAGGTGCGCATATTTCTTTCATAGCAGTCAAATTTTCCACAGGCTTCCGATAGCAGCTTGCTCCAATCTCCATTCTTCAAAGATGACCCCAACCGCTAAAACTTAACTAGGCAAACTACTACCCCCTCGCCCACTTTCAGTAAACCGGGGTCACAATATGCTATTCCAGGTAATGGAATTTAACGTAATGATCTCCCGACATAGGGAATATATGGGGATAATGGAAAAGAAAATGGAAACTTCTATTTAGGGGTTATATTGGGATGATGGAAAATAAATTGGAAACTACTATTTGGGTTTTGGGGTTCGATTGATTCCCACCACGCCGGCCGACGCCATGTCTCGCACTAACGTCACTGCGGGTGCCTGCGTGTCGGCGGTGGCGCTGACGGCCTCTCGTCTTTAGGGATTAGGGTTTAGGGTCCAGCGTTGAGGGTTGTAAGCCAAACTAATTCGTAGTAGTGTGCCGTTAGGAATCATGCAGCACTCACTGTGGCTGCTGTTGAGCTGTTTGTTGTTGGATCTTTGTTGGGTTGGGTTGGGCTGCCGATGTACAATCTAAGAACTGAATCAACCAAGGTATACTCAATCCCTTCGCTGTAAGTAGTATTTTGAATTTCTACTCAGTGTGTCCACGAGGTGGTAGGCTCAACGGTTATCCTAACCCTATAGACCCGAAACCCTATGGGGACTCCGCTATTTAGTAGGTGCATGGATCAGGGGCTCAGGTTGAAGGATATCCGGGGCCCAGAGGTTAGGCAGGGATTTCATTTTGAGTACCCTCCTGCAAACTAGCATGGTGCCCGCGACAGGGCCCAATAAAGGCTGCAGTCCTTTTAAACTTGTCATGATGGGTTTCCATGTTTTTTTTTTTAATCAAGGTGAGGGTAGGGCAGTACGATTCTGATCTTAGTTTCAGGGACACGCAAAACAGTGCTTACATCGACTCGTTCTGTCGCTCTAGTGTTGAAATTGTTTAAGAATCCTCGTTGGTGCCAGAAACACCTGTGAGCTTAAACCGTGAACCGCATGGGCTGCAGGGGCGGACCGCTTGCATTTTTGCTTGCTTATGACCCGCTAGGAAGGATGTTCCTCATGGCGCAACATCATTTTTTCCGGCAGCCACAAGTCCCAGAACTTGTGGCCATGTGAGCTATAGTCTAAGCTCTTTAAAAGGGGCTTATAGAAGGATTCTATAGGGGACTAGTATAGGGTCTATTAAGGGGGATGCTAGGAGTTAAGACTATAGCTCATGTGTCGGTCTTCAGTCGACGGATTGACTTGGTGGTGTCCATATTGGAGCATGTAATCAGGCCAGCATTTTCTGGCCAGCAACCTTGTGCAGGGCTTTGAGGACGGAATGTGGGGCGGCATGTAAAGCAGGGCACGCACGAAAGCCCTACACCCCAGACCCCATTCCGTGTGTCATTCCACAGTATTCTACCTACATACCGTCTCCTAGCCCTCCATGCAAGCATTCCATCCAAGGCTGTCGCGGCTCTCGCTTGGCTAGGCCTGGTCCAGATCTGCGTCCTACGGTTATGAGCGTTGACAGCCCTATGAGCTGAAGTATTTAAAGTTGATGTAATTCGGGCCGGAAGGGATTCCAAGATAGGCGTTAAGTCGCAAATTTTCTAGGTCTTTTGATCCTTAGGGCAGGGTCTAGTCTAGTTCACAGAGAAGTCTCAAGGTTCTGGCGACTGTTCTTTGCAGTGAGCTTGGCAAGAAAGGCAGGTTAGATCACTTCTCTCTGTCCTCGCTGGACCGAAAATGCAAGCAGTCACGGCACACTGTATAAGTATCATTGCCTGCATTCACAAACCGACTTGCCACCAAGCCAGCTGCAAACCCACCAACCATACACTGCTATAGGGTTAGGGTTTAGGGCTTAAGGTTCCTGACATCCCGCACGCACGCGTCTCGCAGGCAGATCAGAATCTTATCAGACTGAGGATCTCTGAATCAGGAAGTGGCTTCAACCCCACCCGTCGCAGCAACAGAAGACTGCAATGGCCGAAGCTTTGGCTGCTTAGACACTACATCACCAAAATTGAGCCCATGGATGCAAGCAACGATGATTGGCCAGTATAGTATATAGATGCTAGGCCAACCTCCGAACTTCTGGCACTCCATGGAATTCCCAATCATACTTCGAAAGCTTCTCTTCAGAGCACTAGTTTCAGGTGCGTTGACTTGCGTAATTGGTACAGTAGGACTCGCGCTTACTACTTCCCTGCAATGTGCCGGGCGGTGAGATCTAGCCGCCGCAAATCAGCGCTAGGTCGCCGCAAACAGCAGGACAAGGAGGAGCAGGCAGTGCTCCTCAAAGCATGATTGCTTAGTGTTTGAAGGGGGGGTTTAGTGTTTGGGATTTATGGCCTCTTAACGCTGTCGCCAACGCTGTCAAATCCTAAACCCGGCAACCCTATGCGAACTACAGTCTAAACTCCATAAGGGGAGTTATATATAAGGGATCATATAGGGGACTACTATAGGGGTTATTAAGGGGGGTTCTCGCATTTTAGACTCTAGCTCACATGGTCCCCAAATAATCCCCAATAAGGAAGCCCTCCCGGCATCTCGTTGTAATCTCTTTATGTCCCGAGCTAGGGTCCCTCACTGTACTCCGCTTCTGGAAACTCTGATGTAATGTAAGTAATCCTCTGCCCACACTGTTGAAACCGGTTTAGGGTTTAGGGTTCAGGGTCAATCTAGTAACCCTAAACCCTAAACCATAACCTAGACTACATACCAGATATTCCAGTCGAGCTGTTGGTTCTGAACGTTCTTGGTTTTGGATGCTTACAGAGATGCAGGTGAAACTCTCCGAGCTTTCGAAGGCCGATGTTCCAAGGAGCCTCCAGATTAGAGGGGTTGGGGGTTTGGGTTTGGGATGAGGGGTAAGGATTTAGGGTTTGGGGTTCAGAGTTTGGAATTTAGGGTAGGATTTGGGGTTTGGGGTTCAGGGTTTAGAGGTCAGGTAAAGGAATGTTCAGGGGTCTGCAGGACGGCAAGGGGAGCTATGTTACGCTGAAGGCTGGGCGACCGGTAGGATTTCCCATCGTTTCCCCTGAAGCAGCTGTGGCACGTGGCTGCCATAGCCCCATGCGTTTCTGTTGACTAGATGATCTTTCGACCTGTAAGTCTACATATCATCCGCAGCGAGACGTGTTACGAGCCCCAGAGCCCCTCTTACTACCCTGTCACGAAGAAGCTGCTATGTTCCCCGGCCGTCTGATTCTCCAGTGTTTCCCTCTCAAGCCTGAAGGATAGATGCCAGATACCCAGTGCCTAATGTGGAGGCCTTGTAGGGGGTTCAGGGTTTAGGGCTCCCGAATATTTCCCAATATTCGTTAACGTTGATTTGTGGTACCCTGTGCCGGAATCATACAAGGATCCTAGGACCACTATTTTGGCAATGTCTCAGGCCCTAACTTTCGGAGCTTTCAGCTTTGAATTCGCTAGCAGACCAGAAGTCCACTTAGTATGTGTGGTCTTAGCTGCGGCAGGTCTTCAAAGCCGAAATCTCGAAGTCATGCAAAGCGTTGTTCCCAAAATGGTCATGTTAGAGATGTGCGGAGTGGCGTTTCGGGACTACCGGGTACCCTTGACACCGCCATGCTTACGCATGCCTGGCTCCCATGAATGTTTGCTTCAGGGAAGGGAGCCCCTGAACCCCGCATGTCACTTCATAGGGTTGATAGGCCCCTTCAGCGGAGCCCCCCGCAAACCCTCTATTAGAGAATAGTGGGGCCCCTTTTACATCGGGGGGGGAATGGAAACTTTGAGTAATGTGCGGCCGTGGGCACTAGCGCGTGGCAATGCTGTCACGCATCTGCATCCTGCAAAGAGGTAGCCCTACTTTTGGAAACCCTAAGCCCTATATATCATATATCCTTACAGAACCCCCTAAATCCCTAAACCCTAAACCCTAAATCCCTAAATCCCTAAATCGTAAANNAACCCTAAACCCTAAATCCCCTGTAAGGGGCCCCCCTATCAACCCTCTGATTGTTTAGGGCTACCAGGAGGCTGCGGCCCGAGTTCTACTTCGACTTCAAGGCTGGTGCGCGAGTAACCTCCTGGTCATCTCTGGAAGTAGGGTTTAGCGTTTAGGGATTA
>CAJNIZ010042972.1:13923-49103 GCA_905231905.1 Symbiodinium pilosum
CTGCGGGCAAATAGAGGGGGGGGGGTGTGGGTAGGTTTAGGGATCAGGGTTCCAAGCATTTGCTCGTTTATAGCTTAGGGTTCTCCTCACGGCGCTTCTGCTCTGCTCTTCATCACCTGAACTTGATGAGGACATCCAAGATTTCCCCTCCCAAAGACCTTTAAATCTTACTCCAAATCCTCAGCCCTTAACCCGAAACCCTAAATCCAACACCCTAAATCCGCAAGGCTTCATGTATACATCCTATGCCCTTTTCCCTCAGCAGCAGGTCCTTGAGCTGCTTCCAAAGTGCTCTAGCGCGATTTAGGGTGTGTTCTTCAGGGGGAGCTTCCAGCCTGTGAACGGGGATGAGTCTTTGGGGCTTCGGGTTTACATGTACTATATAGTCTAAACTCCTCAAAGGGGTTTATATAGGGGACTATATTGGGGAGTATTCTAGGGGTTACGAAGGGGGACAAACCGAGTTTAGACTATGGTTTATATTTGTTTACATGAGTTAGGGTTTGGGATCTACGGAGTTTAGGGCTTACAGGGTTTATAGGCTTTAGCGCTCGTAGGGTTTGGTTTGGGGCTTTACTGGGTCCATGGCTTGCTGGCTTAGGGCTTATTGGATTTGGAGGTTAGGGTTTTGGGTTTTGGATTTGTTTCCTTGAAGCCTCATGGGTAACTGACATAATGTAGTTTCACGTGCCATATATTCGTGTCTAGCTACGGTTGCGATGCTGTATGACCAAAGGCTAAGTTCAGGTTTGTATCTGTACTGCCCCGGGCTGAGGTGGCATCAAGTACCCCCAGCGTGCCAGAGTCCCTGCCTAGGCAGCACTTTGGGGATAATTTGGAATTTCGCCGAATTATTGTCTTATCTGAGAGACCCAGTTCATGAAAAAATGAGGCCATTACAGTACCAGCCAGCTGCTGTACAGACCCCTTCATCAGCGACCCGGAAATGTTTGACTGCCCTCATATTTTCTGCAGAAGCGGTGCGAGGGTTTAGGCTTAGAAGTTCAGGGTCAAGTTGGGAAGAACTACTGAGCCCTTGTTTCCTCCTCCTGGCAGAACTATAATGAGATTGCAATGAAGGCGTCCTGGGAGGAGTCCTGCCTAACATCTCCTGTAGGTGCATCGTCTATATGCACCTAGAGTAGCATACCCGGTTATTCAGACCTCGGCCAAACGTATGATTTTGACATACTTGCTTGCTATCGTGCACCATACCCCATCGGATTTCAGAGCTGTAAGAGCTGCGGTGGATCTGATGCCAACCCTTCATATCATTAAGCAAAAAAATGACGCACATATTGGGCACCTAATTGCAGAGAGCATATGAAGAACGAAAGAAGCGTCAAACCCCTGGTCCGAAATCTGAAATCTTGCAGTACACCCAAATGCTGTCCTCTTGCAATCAAGGTATTTGAAGCAGCAGCTACAGCTGGAGCTTGATTCCCTGAAATCGGCTTCGCGTGCCGTGGCCGCACTAAGGCGCGCACACATATGGGTGTCGGAGGGGACCCTCATGCTGGATGAAGCTGCGCACCCGAAAATGGAACCTGCTGCTTGCTCCACACATCCCCCCATCCCACTCTACGAGGCTAGCATTAAGGAACTTAAGCTAAGTGACCAAAATTGGCATATATGGTAATTACTATGGTTTCCCCAATATAGTAACTTAAACCAAGTTCCTTAACAGCAACCCAGTCCAAGACTTGACTTTCAACCCTGAAGCAAGGCTCTGATTTTCTCAAGGGTGGCCTCCCCTAAACACGAGGAAAAACAGTTGGATGTCTTAGTATTATGGGAAACCCCGTCTAGGGTTGAGGGTTTAGGGGCACTCACATTATGGATCTTGCTGCCTGCCAGGCGCCAGCGTGACTTGCACATGCGTGCCAGCAGGAACTGCGCCAGTTCTGGTCGAGGCTGCTGAAAGGGTTTAGGGTTCAAAGGGCTTGGGGTCTAGGTTTATGGTTTAGGGTTCAAAGGGGTTTGAGGTTTAGGGCAGTACTCCATGTTTTAGCTTAAGGCTCTTGGGCGTTGGTTCAATGCTCAGCGTTCATTGTGCGCAGCGGACACCAACCAGCCAACAGCAGGGCCCCTTTCTCCGGGACACGCTGTCCTGTAAGAGATGCAAACAAGACCTCAGACCCTTCACCCTGAACCCAGGGGTTCCCCCACTACCCCCCTCTATACTACCCCCCTAGGTTCCCCCCTTGATTACGGTTATTTAAGAAAAATTAGGC
This sequence comes from Symbiodinium pilosum, assembly GCA_905231905.1. Lineage (NCBI taxonomy): Eukaryota > Dinophyceae > Suessiales > Symbiodiniaceae > Symbiodinium > Symbiodinium pilosum. The sequence continues at coordinate 16,158 of CAJNIZ010042972.1, forward strand.
TTCATTAAGGTTAATTAAGGGGGAACCTAGGGGGTGTGGTATAGAGGCGGGTAGTAGGAGAACTCATCATAAACCCTGTAGTCCCCCTTAAGTAGATAGAATATGGCTTTGGGTAGATCATAATAAGATCCCCATATACCCCAGATTCTATCTACTTAAGACGGACTATAAATCCTCGGAGGATAGGGCCAGATATTGAAAAGCACACCCGGGCACATTTAGATCTTTATGAATAGTATGGGAGCTTCTTACACTAGCCCATCTACATTTAAAGGGGTCCCCTGTGTTCCCCGTGTATTCCCCTTTATAGACCCTGAGCCTACTACTTCTAAGGCCAGCCCCTCTCCCCCAAACTTGAGAAGCCCACATATCTAGCAGCCCCTGCTTCATGAGTCCTGGGGTTTAGGGTTTAGGCAGCAATGGTCGAGTCCATGATGGGAATTTAGGGTTGAGGGTCAAGGCCATGATATGAAGTGTTCCTGTCTCATAGGGCTAGAGCATCATGGAACCTTTGACGGGCCCTAAGCACCATAGACTACATACCCTAACCCCTAAACTTAAACAGTTTCCTCTACACAGGCCAGTACCCAAATGCCAGCTTCCTGCAACCCAAGCACATTTTGGTCCCATCAGTCTGTGAGCCCCTTTTGTACCTACTCTCCGGAATCCCTGTAATATCATAGAAAGCCAGCTAATATAACAAAACTAGCCTTACATGCCCATCTGCTGCTTCTGCGAGCTGGCGCAAACCGAAGCCCTTTGTAGAGCCCAGAGATTAATTCTTTCAACCTTCAAGCAGGATCCGAAAGCCATCCTTTCGCCGGATAAGATCCTCCTGGCTACTGGCGAGGCATGTCGGGTTCTGGCAGCCTCTCGCTCAGAGTTCGGTGTATTGGGTTTAAGGTCTAGGGTTTTGGGTTTCGTGGTGTTGCTGGTCTTTATAGCAAGGTAAGAAGTACGGCAATATGAGCTAGAGCGAGAAGGATGAGATTGCAAATGGCTTTTCTTCGGGGAGCGAGTTTCGCTGTAGACCCTAAACCCCTAGACCCCAAGACCCTGAAACCTCAACCCTAAACCCTAGACTCCAAAACCCTAGGCCCTACACCCTTAATCGGCGTAGGCCCCACACGTAGGCGCAGTGAGGCATAGGCTGCGGCTGACTCAGAGACGAGCGGTGCATCAGCTAGCTACTTGCTGGGTCTAGGTAGGGAACAAGGGAATATAGTATAGAGTTTAAGGTTTAGGGCTTAGGGCAGGGAATAAGGGAATGAGGGAATACTTGAGGCCTTTATCCCTACTAACGACCAGTAAGGCAAGGTCTCGCTGGATCATACTCAGCTTTTTTCCGAATGCTTCTTCACCCTCAGGGCGTGTGAGACCTTTTTTGTTTCCAACATCTTGAAGTTCTCAATGCTCAAGCATTCAGAAGAGTCCTTGCATGGGGAAGGCTGTGGAGGCATACCTTGAGGGCATCTCATCCCTCTTGATGCCACAAATGCAGTGACTGCGGATCTGTTGGGACACACGCAGCCAAAATCGGCATCTGCAGCACTTTGAGCCAAGACCTTGGCAGCCTAGCCTCAACTTCATCATGACAACCCTAGCTGCAAGATGGGTGTCATCACAAGCTGATTGTCCTCAAGTTCAATATCATAATCTCATCCTGGTTTTATCTAGGATTTAGGGTTTAGTGTGTTCAGTGCAAAGATGTTGTGTCCTTGCTTTTCATCTTTGCTCCCAGAAGCTGGTCTCCAGACAAAAGCTTCAACCAAGTACCCAAGAATCACATACTTCCCTCAGACCTACACTACAGCTAACCCAAGACCCTAAACCTTGAACCGGAATCCCAAGGATGCAATCCAAAAACCCTAATTGCCGTAAATCCTACACCCTGCAACCGTCAGCTCTTCAACCCTAGGGTTTGGGGGTTTAGGGTTTAGGGTAGTAGGACCCTACAAGCCCTAATCCCCTGTCGGAAGCAAGCTTGCCAGGCTACCGAGTCCCCATCCCACTTGCTGCTGAGAAAGGCGGGAAGCCCGCAAGAAGCGAGAATAGAAAAAGTGACGGCCAATTCTGATTGTAGGGGCTTAATTATAGGGATCATGAGGACTACGGGGTTTGTGTCTGTTTTTGGGGGGTGCACGGGAGCTTTTTAAGGTTGACACTTGAGACGCTTAAGGGCGTGCAGCGCTGCCAAACTTACTTGTTGGCTAAGAACAGCCCGCCTTCCCCACGGCCTACTACTAAGGGGACATATTCCATTCATGCGTTGAGGACATGGGCAAGGGATCCAACATCCCTGTACAAGTGGAGTCCACTTCTGAGGAGACATGGAGGGGGTCCCTTCGCTTATCATACGGCCCAAACTCCCCTAACACCACTGGTAATTCCATGAGTACGCTGTTATGCTGCCCTGAACTTTGGAATACACCCCGAGACCTAACAATAAGTCAGGCTAAAACCTAGCTACAATTCTTGTTTAGGGTTTAGGGTTTAGGGTTCGTATAATGTCTTGATGAATTCCCGCCCGCGACAATTCCCAGAATACATTGCCTCAGTTTGTCCGGGCTTAGCATACACCATACTTGGGCAATGAAGAACACAACAACAGTGGTGATAGTAACAATATAGAGCCTGCCTACTTCTACTAATATATGGCGCTGTGAGAATGCAGTATCCTGCATCATCATGTCTTCATCTGGATGTCAGCAGGGCGGTCCTTATGATAGCTTTCACTGTCCGGAATCCCTCAGCTCAACAGGAAACATTGCAGTCCCAATCCTATCCCTACCCACTAATGTGGAGCCCTATACAACCCACTCTTGAAGTGCACACAAGCCTTCATAGGATTCTTTCTGGGATTCCACAATTGTTTGAGGAAGTGCCCGAACCCTAAATAACCGTAGATCAACAACACCCTAAACCTTAAATGCTAGACCCCAAACCCTGACATTAGCAGATCCTTACAACCCTTTACCCTAACAACCGTTTGAGCCTTAGCAATAACAGGTTTTTATGTCTATGGTCCCAACCATCAGCCCCTAAATCTGTATTCAGGACCCAAGATTAGGGGCCCAGACTTTCCCAGCCTAGGTTTAAAGCATGATCCAGGGCGCCCAGACACTATGTGCGCTTCATTGGGCTCGTAGGGCTTTCCCGGCCTACCCTAGACCCCGAACCCCATTTCCTAAACCTTAAACCAAATCCTAAACCCTAAACCCCTCAACCGGAAAGTCCAGGGCGCCCAGATCCTGGGTGGCGTGATTGACCTGCGCAAGGGCTCAGTGGCCCTCGGCCCGGGCGCAGTGGTTGAGTGCGGCGCCCAGAGGTTTGCTGGGCTTAGGGTTTAGTGGCTCAGGGTTTAGGCTTCGGGTTTAGTTTAGGGTTCAGGGCTTACGTACCGCCACCCCGATTTAATGGTTTCGGGCTTAGGACCCCAAAATTGTCAGAAAAATTGCCTAACACCCGTAAACGACCATCATTTTACATACGTTTGGGTGAACGTACCTTCCAGAGCTTTGGGTCTGAGGTTCAGATAACATCAGGGTTTTATCTGGTTGAGGGGTGGACGACTGAGGGTTTGGGCTTTAACGCGTGTGGGGTCTACTTGTGGTTCCGTTTGCCCTCACTTCTGTCAATAAATTCCAAAACCTAAACTCTAAACCCTAAGCCAAAAACCGCTAGAACCCTGAACCGCTCAGTCGTAAGCCTCATCCTTCAATACTTTGGAGACCCCAAGAAAAGAGTAGGAATGCACATATTTGGTAGGTGTATTCTTTAGGAGGACACCCATCCGGCGATACTGGTATATTGGGAATGTCATAGGGGTTCCATTACAGTCCTTTTAATCTGGCTGTGCCTGCACAAGCAGCGCCTTACTTGTGTGTCCATACCCTATTCCCTCAGTTCCTTCTGACCAACAGTACTCGAACTATCTTTGTGTAGCAAACCTTAAGCCCTAAACCCTAAACTAAAGAGAGGATTTTAGTAAACTCAACCACCAGAATGAGGACCATAGTGTCGTCATATGATGTCACATGATGGCAATAGGCGCCTGATCTTTGGGTTGGGGTTACCAGAACCCTCTTATTCTGACCATGGCCTTCTCTTAGAGCCAGAGGCCTGGAGCTTATGTGGCTGGCCCCGCGATGATTGGTGCCGGGACTGTGCCTTGACGACATTTTCGGATAGGACTGCAGCAGGGTGCACGGCTTAAAGCTTTGAACTGCGGTTTGGAGTTGCAGGTGCATTTTACAAAGACGGCCCCGAAGGTATGAAGAGATTATAAGTTATAAGAGAACCAAAGACCATAGTTTTACATTGGTCCCCTTGAAGGATTCTGTAGGGATTGTTGAAAATATCCCACCGGGCTACGCCTCTTTCAAGAGCTGCAGGGATGATAGAGATGTACTGTACTACGTCAGAATGTAAAATTCAGGACTTGTCATTTTCTAAGGGTTGTCATACCGATTCGTATGTAGGTGACTCTTCTTAAGCTTTTGAAGAATGCTCACTTTGAATGGCCGCGCATCGACTATCGCAGTACCTGAGCCATCGTGAGAGGTGTTGCGAACACCATTCATTCAGGCGGCTCTTCAACAATACAGCCTATTTCATTTCTACAATCTTACAAGAATCGTTCAACGACCAGTAGCCTCACGTTTAATTCTACTGCGCCACTCCCAATATTGCTACTAGTACGACCACCACCTGAGACAATGCTGTGAACGCGACAGTAGCTATTGATATAACCATTCATGATAGTTACTATGATCATTCTTGGTAATAGTATTCCCGGTTGACAAAGCCCTTCATCATCCTGAGTGTACAATACGACCACGATCCCAAGGCCCTAAGTGTACATATGTAGGCAGCCATGCAAGAAATGGGGTCGCCAGCACAGGTCTTGCGCAGTGGCGCTTACGTGCGGGGTGACGTTCTTGTCGGCGAGGGAGCTGTCCGGGACCCAGAGCCTTTTTGTAGAATTCGGGCATCATCTGGAGCCTGCCTGTCATCTGCAAGCGTGGGAGACCGCAGACAAATAGGTTGGTCACCAAGCTTCCAGGAAAGCTGAGGATGAGGCTTGAGGTTTGTATAATATGCCTTGCCATGCCAGGCTTTTGCGGTCAAAATCCGGGTTCACGCTGTAACCAAACAACCCTGCCGCCTCCAATGTTTGCAGCTGCTAACATGTCAGCCTGTACAAGCATTTTGGCCACTACAATCCTAGACCCTAATCGCTACATGGGGATTTCGCAAAACTAGGGGTACCTATTCCGGGTGTCATCATAATAAGGATTATAGTATTTTTTGAGACTACATTGGGGTCCCCCTATTTTGGGAGACTCCCGCATGACCCCCAAGTTGTGGCTCAAAGCCTTAAATCGATGTGACAAATCCAAGCCATAGGCAGGTGTCCTATTGTCTACATTAGCTAGACCCCGCACCCTGTAATAGCGGCTATAAGGGATAATAGGGATTATATTAGGGTCCTCTTATATATTCTTATCATACCACTATTACAGGGTGGGGGGTCCTCCTAATGTCTACACAACTGCAAGCATGTCAATCCCCATAGCATCCTGGCTTCCATGCCGTTATTCAATGTCCTTTTCCACTTGATGCTCAATTCTTCTATTCCCAAGCCCTCTATATCCCCAAACCCCACATCCCCAACCCTAAAGCCTAGATCCCTAAACCTATGTCCTTTACTCCCCAAGCCCGACACCTTTGACCAGGTCCTTCGCGGTGAGCTGAAGAACAGTTTGGTGATGGACAAAGCTGAGCTTGCACATCCGGGTCCCGCGTCTGCAAGGGGTTTAGGGCGTGGGACTAAGGGTTTGGAAAAGGAAGGGCTCAGAATGTAGGGTTTAGGGTTCAGGGTGTATGAATTAGGGCTTAGGATCTGGAGATTAGGGTTGAAGAGTCAGGGTTGAGGGCTTGGGTAGGCTTGTGTGTTTTGGGAGGTTTGGAGTTAACGGGCCTTGGGGATTCGCAGCTTACGGCTTGTCGGGTGTTGTTTGCTTCAGGGTTTAGAGCGCCAAAAGTTGCTAGCAACAACGTAGAAGCTTTGCTTAGCTTAGGTCTGTGATGTGCGATTTTGAGGGTGCAGGACTTTGGATTGGGGCTCCAACTTGGAAGGGAAGTACTGGGTATGTTTAGGATAACTATGTAATTGCAATGCCTCAACGCCCAGGTTATGCCGGTGACTCCCTGATCGGCTTCAAGGGCCATTTCGGCTGCCAGGCGCAACTTCGGGCTTCGTTGATAGGGTTTCATTAATAGAGGGGTTATACGGGGTTATATAGGGATAATGGAACAGAAAATGGAAACTACTACAGGGTTTGGGGCTTAGGGTTTAGAGGTGTAATATAATCAGCGGTAATCAGGTAATGTAGGGGGTTTCGGAATTAGGGTCGCCCAGACCCCTAGGTTTCCGCAATTTTCAAAAAATCCGGGCTTCAGCTTTTTTGAGGGTTTGGGTAGGGTTGAGGGTGTCTGGGGTTTAAGGGTTTGGGGTTTTTAGGGTTTAGGGCTTGGGGTTTAGGGCTTAGGGTTTGTTATCATGTCACGGCTTTCATGGTAGCTGTTGCAGAATTCAATGTGGCTGTGCATGCACCTGGAAGCTTGCGTGCCTAAACGCAGAGGGAACCGCAATGCTTATCTTCAAGCACTTAAACCTTAAGTCCGAAATCGTAAGCACTTAACGTTAAGTCGGAATTCCTAAGCCCAACATCCTAAATCCTGAGCCTCGGTCCTAACCCTCAAACCCTAAATCTGAAATCCTAAACCCCAAGTCTTAAACCTATCAAAAAAAAAAGAGAGACCCTACACCCTAACCCCAGAGCGTACCTCCAGTACATCAGGAGCTGCAGTGTCTTAAAATCCCATACTTGGAGCCAGGCGATTAGGGGTTTAGGGTTTCTGGGTTTAGGGTCTAGGGTTTAGTCGTTCAGGGTTTATAGGGCAGATAGGGGACCCTAACACTAGCAATGCTAACGATAGGGGAGCTCGCAAACAGAAAAAACAACAAATGAAACGGAAACTGGCATTATCAAGGTTAGATAGTAGTCATAAGATGTAATCAGAGGAGTTTGAGTACCCAACCCCCAAAAGAAGGACCCTGGTGACCAAAAACCTTGTCTTAAAGCACCCCGCGCTCCTAAATGAGGCCTAGTAAGCTCCAAGCTTATCCTGTCTAGGGCCTAGATGGGAGCTGGGCGGTTTCACGGTGGTCCTGTGATGGTGGGAACGTCAGCTCCTGGATGTAGAAGAGCAGCAGTAGCAATTTCAACATGCAGTGGGGATACTAGGATACCACATTCAGGTGTCCAGTTCAATTTCCACAGAGTCTGGGGTATTAGCTACTGGCCCTGGATTAGAGGGTTTCATTTGGCATATACTAGGTATGTAAGGACCCCAAGATTAGGGGCCCAAACTATGGGCCCATATGAGCTCTGGTCTAAACTCCTAGCATCCCCTTCATAACCCCTAAAATGGTCCCCTATACATCCCCTATATAACCGCCTTTAAGGTGTTTAGACCCTAAACCTTCAATCCTAAACCCTAAACCCGATATAATCCCTTATATAGCCACCGCGTAAGGAGTTAAGAATATAGCCCATATCATAGTGCCAGCTCTGGAAAGAGGACTCCCCTAAAGCCTAAAAACAGTTCTTGATCTCATCGGCGACTGGCTGTGCAAGCGATCTCTGCAAGACTCGCAGGTTTACAGTTTCGGACTTAGGATTTGGGGGGTTCAGGGAAAGGGTTTAGGATTTAGGGTCTTAGGCTTTAGGTTTTTAGGGTTTGGGGTTAATGGGTTACCTAGCAACCTCTCCCTATACTACCCCAATATGGGTTCTCGTACTTAAATCAGACATAAAGATAATTTTGCTTGATGAAGGCTCATTCAGGGGGAGCATATAGGGGTGGACGGTAGGGACGTCCACAAGTTGAGAGTTCAGAGCGTCCCATCCTTAAGCAAGGGGGAGAACTTCAAGGCGAAGTTCTAGCTAGCTTACAGTTCCAGTTGCAGCTTCCATTTCTGGCTACGCCCTAAACCCTAGGGCTTCAGTTGCATCACCGAAGGGAGCAGCAACCAAATGCTACAACAACTCTGTTTACATGCCGCGCAGGTGTGGAATGCAGAGGCAGGCGTCAATGATGAGAATTTGGAAGATTATCCCCTAATGCCCCCATACGTTTGAAACCCCTAAGGCATCTATGTGGTAGTTTCCCAAAATAAAGGGACCCCAATATAGGCCCCAAAATACTATCATCTTTATTATTGGGACCCCTAAAAAGGTACCCCTAATTTTGGGAAATCCCCATGTAGACCTCTACCGTATGCTTTCTGCGGCCTCCTATGGTCAGGCGTTGACAGCGAACCTCGGCCTTTTCGGAAACCAGCTCTCTGTTCGACTGGCTGCGGAGGCCTCGGGTCTAGGGTGTTATGGTTGGGGGCTTGGAGGTTGAGGATGTAGTGGTTGAGGGGTTTAGGTTGTAGAGGTTCATCGAGGGCTCCGTTTGGGCAGTTTTGGGGTTCAAAGGTTTATGCAGGGTGGAGTGTTTTGGGAGGTCGGTTGGATGCAGCCCAGCCGACTACAGCCCCCAAGATGTCAATCGTAGTCTGGTTGTACCCTTGATCGGGATCTCGCACTTGTATCACAGATTCTATGGATGTTGTAGGGTGCAAGGGTTTAGGGTTTAGGGTTTAGGGTTATTGGGTCACAGCAGGGTTAGGATACACTGAGGGGTTTGCCTCTGGGCCTGATGCTTGGGTTTCAAAGGCTTTTGGAGCATCAGGTTCCTAGGGATAGTTGGGGTTATCTAAGATTAAGTATGGGAGAACCTAGGGGAGTGGTAACAGGGGAAATCTGAGGACGTGGAGATATAGATGTTTTGACATTTAATGGGGGTATCCCAAAATTAGGGGTATGTTTTGGGGATCCCCATAACAAGGATTATAGTATTTTTGAGTCTATATTGGGGTCCCCTCATTTTGGGAAACTACCATTTCTGGTTTGGAACTCAGTGTTGCTGTTTCCTGTTCAGGGCCTTACAGGTAGTGCTAGCTGCATTGCTAAGTGCATTGTTCTAAGGGACATGCCAGGCAGTGTGATTTTCTTGGCTTGTCGGCTGTCTGGTCGCGTGTCATCACCCTAAACCCTAAATCTTAGAACCTAAACCCTAAACATTAAAATCAAAACCCTTAACCTTGGACCCTAAGCCTGAAAACCTAAACCTGAACACCTAAACCTTAAGCCCTAAACCCTACAACCTGAACCTAAACCCTAAAACTGAACCCGTCCAAAGAAGACAGGCCGGGAAACATGTTAACCTCCAAAACTCAGGTCATACCGAAACCTCTGCGTGCCATGGGAGCATTCGGAAACATTGAGGCTTAAGTTTATGAGCTTCTGAAGCCCCTAAACCCTAAACCCTAAACCGCAGCAGCGTTCCTTGCAGACGCCCTGAACCTCGCCCACTGCCATCGCAATGCGACGCTCACCTGGCACGTGGCACCTTCTCCGGCAGTGGCCGAGTTTCATCTAAACCTTTTGATGGGCGGGCGTGAGAGGTGCGGGCAATGCGCTGCTCTTGAGTAGAATCGCATGTTTAATCCCCGATCATCAGTTCTAAAACCAAAGCCCTAACCCTAAACCTTAAACCTTAAACCCTAAACCCTATACCCACAGAAAGCCTAACAGACTCCAAACCTCTGAGCGCAAATCTCAGCGGCCTTCTAGGACGCACCTGGCGGGCGAGCTCTTCGAGTTCATCTGGGCCGACGGCATCCCGGCCAAGCAAATCAGGAGGCTTCATCTAGGCTTTAGGGTTTAGGTGTTCGGGTTTAGGGTTTAGGGTTGCGGGCTTTGGGTTCAGGTTTTCGGGTTTAGGTTTTGGTGCAGGGTTTTCGGGTTTAGGGTCAAGGGCTTAGGGTTTCATCAGCATTCCATCATTAAGCCATGCATACCCGACATAAAACCAGGATCTGCTTTCGAATTATGAGCACCCGCATGAAACCATAATGGCTTTCGGCATATGAGCATAAAACTATAGGTAAGTTTGAAAGCCCGTCTTTTGGCCGAAAAAAGAAAACATGTTGTCCCATACCCTCGTTTGTGTAGGTTATTGGTTCTGCAGGTTATATCCCTATAGGCCATATACTAATTAGCCCCAGTTATCCCCATGGTTAGCCTACTTACTTAGTCCCCCTCAGCCTCCAAGCACCAGCAAACTTGCAGTGTTGTGCAGCTTGTGGATTTCATGCATGTCAGGGCGAGGGTGATTGTGTTACAATACCCTCGGAAACGCATCTCTTCTAGAAAGGGCTCTTTAGATTGTTTGTAGCCACCAAGCATTCAGGGAACTTGGCGGCTGCAGCCGCATTCCGCCCGGCATGTGTGGTCATTCAGACCCCTTTCCATTGATGTTTCCCCAACCCAGCGACACTGCCAGTGACAGGGTTTAGGGTTTAGTAGCATCTTCCTGAAACCCCGCAACCTCTGGGTTCCTGATTTCGAAGGGAAGGCTGCTCGTTGCCTGATTATGAAACGTTTTTTTTTTCACTGAACCCTAAGCCCAGCTGAGGAAGGTGGGCGCAGTGCTTGGGGCAACTCTGCATGAACATATGGCTCTTTTGTCAGAAACGGGTCCACCTTAGAGATGCTAAGGTCTCCTTGTGCTTGCTATCTTTGTTTGTAGAAGTCCGTCCCATTTAAACCTTTTTGTGGGCTGTTGTGCTCTGAGGAGCGGACGAGATATGAGCATTCTTGTCGGATCCAGTTGGAGCATTTCAGGGTACAGCCAAACCGGAGCCTTAAATCCAGAGAGTATGACGTATACTGTAATTTTTACTCTAAATCTAAGGCGGTTCGAGCAACTAGCAAGTGTCACTAAATGTGGGAGGCTCAAGATGTTCTCCCCTCATGATCCTCCATGCGCCCCAAAACCCTATTAACATCTTTTAGGACCCCACATTTTCAACATCCTGGCAGCGATGCGGGTCATTGTTACGATTGAGCCCTATACAGGTGATCACACATTCTTGCGTTCTTTGTAGCGAGATCCCTATGCGTTCTCTGTTAAATGGAAGCTTCACATGATTCTTTTGCTTCCTCACCTGGATGGGCGAAGACATCAGCACTGAACCCAAAACCCCTACGAACATGGCTGACAGACAAGACCGTAATTGCAAGATTTTGTCCCTCAAGCTGATCCCATCCACATGAACTATAGTCTACACTCCTAGTATCCCCCTTAATCAGCCTTATGGTAGTCCCCTATGTAATCCCCTATATAGCCCCCTTTACGGAGTTTAGACTATAGCCCACATGGCTTGACTACACCAGGACCTCCCTGAGTGGCGATATTTTTTGATGAAGCCTGACACTTGAACCCCTGAACCTTGAAGCATGCGCCGTGAGCCCTCAACACTAATTCTGAGCCTTGAAGCCTACAACGCATAATGGTAGCTTCGCAAAATAGACGGGCTCCAAGATAGACTCCAATATACCATAACCCTTATTCATAATATAGAATTATGTGGACCCCCTAAAAGACAGCCCTAATTTTGGGAAACCTCCAAAGCCTGAATTCTCTAGGATTACGCCCAGCTGGGCTGTTCATCCGTGACGGATCCGGCGACATTCCTGGCCCCACGCACCGTGACTTACACGCTCCGATCCTGCAAGGCTTTAGGGTTTAGGATTAGAAGGGTTTAGGTATATAGGCTTTAGGACGCTTGGGGTTTAGGGTTTAGGATTCATAGGGTTTAGGTTTAGGATTCTTAGGGCTGAGGGTTTAGGGCTTAGGAATTAGGATTCTTAGGGCCAAAGATATTTCATGTGAGCTAGAGTCTAAACTCCTTAAGGGGGGATACATAGGGGATTATGTGGGGGACCACTATACGGGTTATTCAGGGGGATAACAGGAGTTTAGACAAGGCTCATGTAATAGGCTTTAGAGTTTTTGGGTTCAGGATCTACAAACTGCATGCAGGGTTTGGGGTTAAACAGGTTTAAAGATTGAAGCGTGTCAGTCAAGGGGCTCAGTTCCTGCAACCCTAAACCTTTAACCCTAAACCTTCTGTATCCCTAGAACCCTATAGAAGACTAAGCCACCACAACCCTCCTAAAGGGACCCAAAGCTTCACCAAAGCAACTTTACGTCAAAGTCTGGAAGTATGGCTCCTATTATGGGCCTTACCCTTCTTTACAGGGATTCTGCCACTTTGGGTCTTGTATGGGGTGTACATGGGTGGTTGTCAAAATTATGGTCCCTTTTGGGTCCCTATTATAATACGGCACCTAATATTTAGGGTACCCAAAAAGGGACCATAATTTTGACAACCACCCACATGTCTAATTGTAATACACACAGAAGACTAAGGCCCGGTACTGCGGGGCCAACGGTGTGAGCCACAGGCTGAAATCCTGAGACCTATAGGGTTTAGGGTTTAGGGTATAGCTCCTAATTCCTAGTAATCAGAATTGGGATTTAGGACTCAGGTGGAGGGATAGCAGTGATAATGGTAGTTGTAGCAACAATCTCGGAAAATAGAATCAACCTTATATGAATAGTATTTCATTCGGGGATACTATGGTTCCCTATATAGAGTAAGATTTTATCCTCCTTTTGGGGCATAGTATTTCATATAAGGAATATAATCTTACTAGGTTCAACCACAAAAAAACACTACTCATATGGCATTATATGCCCGAAGTCTGCTGCTGAGGCTTTGCAGGCTTGGCTCTGGCTTCTACGGCCCAGATGAGATCATCAAAAACAAGCCTGAGGCTTCTTCAAAATAGGGTTTTAGGGTTTAGGGTTTCAGTGGGGTTTTTTGGGTTTAGAGTGCCGGGTTTTAGGGTAACGGTTGAGGGCTTAGGGAGCTCCAAGGCATGGAAGCCCAAAGAAGACAGTAGGAATACAACGGTATAGGATGAATATATGGACCCTGGTAGGTGAATCCCTGTTATACTCCTGCCATAGCCTGGGGGTTCCCTATTTGGGGTCCTCATTTTAGTCCTTCAATTTTGTTTTGGACCCATTCCATCGCGGTACATGTAGGGTACATACTAGATTTTTAACTAGGCTTAAGGGTCTTAGGGGATCTAGGGTTCAGGGCTTAGGGGACTCTTTCTGTTTTTAGGCATGATTGGCCAGGACTAGGAGGCTTACATGTGGAAAGGTTTAAGGATTTAGGTTTTCGGGTTTCTGGGTTGTGTGGTTGGGGGTGTGGTGTCGAGGCATTCCAGCACAGTCCCCCCAAACCCTCTTAACGCTAAGGCACACAGTTTTCCATGGTGACGAAAAGGGCTTTAGCCAAACCCTAAACCTTTAAACCCTTAACCCCTTAAACACTACATCCTTCAACCCTGAACCCTTAAACCCTAAACCCTAATCGCCTCCAGCAATCTGACATTCTGACTTGCAAGGACCCTGCTCAGAACTTACTGGTTGTTAGATGGGAATAAGGAAATATAATCCCTATATAGTATAGGGTTTAGAATCAGGGGTAGGGAATAACGGCATATAGTCTCTATATAATCCCTACATAATATATTCCGCTATACCCTACTAATTCCCAATAAGTCAAGCTTGTAGTAGATCTCAAGTCCAAGGGCGGCTACGGCAATCAGACTTTGAGGGCCTTGGATACCGACCTCCCTCTACCTTTAGCAGCTGTATTGGGCTATAGGGCCTAGGGGTTAGGGTGCAATTCTCGTAGGACATCTACGGAGGTAGTACGCTGTTCCACAGCATTTCTGCGCAATGAATGTGTGGAGTTCCAGAAATTGGCCTGTCGGGCTGTGAGTAAGGCGTCCTGGCTACCTTCAGCATCTGGTAGGGCTCGAGATGCATTGCTTTGTTCTTGACTTGGGGGTTTCCCAAAATTAGGGGTACCTTTTTGGGGGTTCCTATAATAAGGGCTATAATATTTTGGGGTCTATATTGGGGTACCCTAATTTTGGGAAATTACCACTTGACTATAAGCCTACGTAGGATTTCTTGCAGCTGTCCAGAACCCAAGGCATGTGCCCCTAAACTCTGAAATTCGAACTTTTCAACCCTGAACTATTAACCTTATCATAGACATGCACCTAAGACCCTCAACCCTAGACCCTGCTTCTGCTTTGGACAGGAAGCCGGAGCCCTGCAACGAAGCCCGCTCTTGGCGAAGTAGTAGCTGTCGCGAGGTTTCCTCATGGGGACCCTGAAGCTTGAATATGATCCATCCAAAGCACGTTGGAGATAAGCTTCACCCCCGAGATCTCTAAGGCTACTAAGTCTCCGGGGCTTCTTGATGGCCCCTCCTGGTCCAAGTCACCGTAGACCACAGAAGTGTCTAGCATCTGTAGCCCGCCTATGATTCCGTCATATACCACTAGCTTTCCCAAGCCCATCTTTGAAGCAAGGCCCCCAGAAACATCCGACATGTAGCACTTGCCCTGAGCCCTCCCTAATAAGGGAGCGGAAGCTCGCTCGGTTGTGAAAAGCACATGCTGCCTTGCCATTTTCCTGCATCCCGTGCTTCCTTGAATGGTAGTTTAGGGTTTTGGGTTTAGGGTTTAGGGTTTAGGGGTTTAGGGTTTAGGGCTTAGGGGTTTCTCTACAGAAGGGTACCCCAAGCAAGAGCCACTATACTATAATCCTTGTTGTGGGGACCCCCAGGCATTGGGCTCTTTGCGTGTGGCACAGTGAAGTGCTTAATGCAGGGATGGTAGCGCCGAGACACTAATAGGTTTTGAGGTTTAGGGTTTAGGGTTCCTGAGACTCTCAAAGCCTTCTTGTAAGTATACAGGCTCCTATTTAGTTTTTGGTAACCCTAAATCCTAAGCGGTAAACCCTAAACGGCCCCCTTTTACTAGGAGTTCGGGAAAATGAGCATAACGTTCCCGAAGCAGTTGTGGAGGCTGACCTAGGTTCAGACAAGTCGCTGTAAGACATTTTCCTGGTGGTTAGTAGGCTTTACCGGTGGTTAGTAGGGCATGAAGGAATGAGTCCCTATACTGGCCCCGTATAAACCCCCATATGATGCAGTAGTTTCATGTTCTACTCTATTCCTCCATTCAAGCCAACAACCTACAACTCACTGCCTTGCTCAAGCGAGTGCTTAAAACAGACAAGACCATGCTGGATAGTTTGCCAAATCAGGTTCCGCTCTTTTGCCCCAAATTTGTGGTGCCGTGCTAACTTACTGATGCCCCAGAAGGGTTCGGAATGCTGAGATATCCGGGGTTGCTCAGCCTCTCACGCACTCGACATCTTAGAGTTGTTCTCGCAAATCAACCTCCTACTGCAACACGCGTGTCGACCATGAGCCCCTTACCCTATAAGGTAATTTCCCTAAAATAAGGGGACCCCAATATAGACCCCAATATACTATAATCCTTGTATAGGGACCCCCCAAAATGGTACCCCTAATTCTGGGAAACTCTATATATGTATTTAAGGGTTTATTTGGGTAACCCTAAAACCCTAATTAAACCTTAAACCCCTAAACCATACACCCCCTACACCTTACAGCCCAGGCTCTAGATCGTGCGGCAGCCGTGCATGCTGTGAGGGCCTCAGAAATCACCTTCCAGTCAGTTTACAACGCCTGCACGTAATCAGTGAAATCCAATTGGGGTCTATTTCGGGCTATATTGGGGCAATATTGGGGTAATGTTGGGGTTATATAATCATACGTGCAAAATTATTGAAGGTGTAGGCGCGGCCATACAATGTTAATGTTTCTCAGCGCCCGCGAACCTCTTTTGCAGGGGTAGCCCGGTAGCCTAGATTTTTTTCGGGTTGAAAGATTATGTTTCGGGTCCAAGGGGTATAGTACTTCAACAGAAGAGTGGGCTGTAGCGGCCTCAGCGAGGGATGGATTTGTAGCAGCACTTCCTATCTTTTAAGCTGTAGCTTTTGGTGCGTGCTTGTACGTTAAAATATGGGGGACACCCTTGGGACCCTTGTATAAGCTCCCCACATCTGCGACTCACTTGAAGGGCCCTTCACATTTGTCTTCCGACGGAGCTCGATGAACCGTAGACACACCTCAAACAAACCTGAGATAAAGTTGAAATCCAAAACCAGCGCGACAGGTGAGACTCTGTCATCAAATAGATGTGTTACTCGGAGAAGGTCGAGTCCCGAGATCGATCGGAGCTCCCGGAAGTGTGAAATAAAAAACGCTCTATAGTATAGGGCTACTCCCAAAAGCGAAGCTCTGAAAAAAGTCTGCTCACACAACAAGAGTTGGCACTTTCCTCCGAAGCGCCTACAGCTTTCTGACGCTTAAAAGGAAGTGGAGGACTGGACCTTTCTGTCCTGATCCCCCTCTAACGCGCGGTAATTAATCTTCACCGCTGAAACGGCAGTAAGCCCTAAGCCCCAAATCTCAAACTCCCAACTCTGACTCCTGCAGCCTCCAGCCCTCCCCAGTGCTTATAACAACAGCCTTTATACCCATGATGGGGGGTAAAAGGCTTCTCACTCTTGTGGATATTTGGGAGGTCCTATAACCTTTGATCACCTCTATTATCCCTTTATAACCTCCATTAGAACCTTTCAAAGGTAAACCCTAAACCCTAAGGTCTATATCCCTATATAACATCCATGAAAAACCTTTAAAAGATGTGCAGGTAGCTTCCATAATCATCAATCCAGCGCTATTCAGGTGGCCTTTGCGCTTTCGGGAGCGCAGGAGGCAGCGGCAGGTTAAGGGTTTAAGGGTTTAGGGTTTAAGGGTTCAAGGGTTTAGGGTTTGGGGTTAGGAGGGGGGGTTAAGGGTCTAAAAATTTCTTCAGAATGCGGAATCTAGTGGAAAAGAAAGTTCGAATGAAATGGAAGCAGTGGTTACGCGGAGGTTATCTTGTGGCTTCGTAAGTCTACCTGCTATCCCCAGTAAAGGCCCCATAAACCCGGTTGCTAACTAGACTTGCTAGGTCAAGAGAGCATTAACGCACATAATTCTAGACAAGGCCTGTGAGCTCATGCGCATTTGTGTGCTGGCTGACGTAGCTGCTGCCATTTTGCCTCTTGCGGGCCAACGCTAACCAGCACAGCCCGGGACGGGGAACCAACGGTTTCCCCTTGCACGTAATGTACCGATGGTCCAAATGGCATTGTCCCAATCCTAGATTTCATGACCGCGACGCAATGCAATGAATGCCTTTGATCTACTGGTTCTTAGTAGGGCATAAGGGCATATGATCCCTATATAATCTATTGTCATCTTCGCTACCGTGCTGGTCCTTGAGCATGCTGAGTCGGAGCTCAAGGGCTCAACTTGATTCAACAAGTTTAAGGCTTAGGGTTTTGGCTTTCCAGGGGGCCATAAACAGGCCAAAATGTTTAGAGTTTAGAAGCCACATGGGCATTTTTGAGCAGTGCCTTTGTGGAGACCATACTAGAGACCGGCAATCTCCGTTCCGGCCCCCCTTTATTGCGAAGCCCAAGCCCTTGACCCCAAACCTTAGACCATGTCGTGCGAACCTGAGAGGCACCAGCAGGCTGGGCGACCCCACTTGCCGTACACTCAGCGTCGACTTGGGTTTGGATCATTCTTAGAACCTTACAATGCCTTACAACCCGAAACCTCAAACCCTAAACCGTAGCCGTAGACCCTAAAACCCTAAACCCCAGAATCCAGAGAAAAGCCCTAGGGTCCAGGGCTTGAACTCTGCGGCTTTAACTAAGGTCAGAAGTATGGGCTCCCAAGATAGGCCCTTTGGCCTTATAGCGCGACTCTGGGGACCCTTAAGGGTACAAATATAGGGTACATAGCGCAGGTATGTAAGGATGCCAGGGTCAAGGGCAGTTACTACGGAGTCCATGGCTTTAACTTTAGAGGCTTGGGACAGGGCCCAAACATCTTGAGCTGAG
This sequence comes from Symbiodinium pilosum, assembly GCA_905231905.1. Taxonomy (NCBI): domain Eukaryota; class Dinophyceae; order Suessiales; family Symbiodiniaceae; genus Symbiodinium; species Symbiodinium pilosum. The sequence continues at coordinate 34,044 of CAJNIZ010042972.1, forward strand.
GCTGTTAGGGCTTAGGGCTTTTTAGTTCTCATCTCCTCCCCCTCATAACAACACCCCACCCCTCCAAATGACAAGCATTCCCTCTGAAATAGAATGGTACTGTATTCGGGGTATGCATTGTCGGAGGGGTTGGGGGGAAGATTATCAACCAGGGAACGGGGATTATCTTGCATGGAGCTTGAGGTTCAGAGGTTGGGGTTTAGGGTTTGGGGTAAGCTTCAAGTTTTTAGGCTTTGGGATTGCGAGAAAGTGTTCTCTTGATACTATACATGTTCCCATCACGTACGGGTCTTGACTGGGAACGTTGATGTGCTCATTGTCGGGGTTGAGGGCTTTCGAGGTTTGGCTGAGGGGAGTTCAGTTTGAAGTGTTGCAAGGTTGCTGTTCATCCCGAACCTCCTATGCCGTGCTTTTCTTTCAACTTGTTTTAATCCAGTATATACCCTATAATACCCTATATAACCCATATACTATAGTAGTTTCCATTTTATTGTCCATTATCCCTATAGAACCCCACTATATTCTTTTGTTTTGTGCTTCATCATGTCAAGGGGACATGCTAAGGGACGGAGCTGTGTCTTCTGAAGTTCCCTAAGATCTAAGCCCTAAGCCCTACCTAAACCCCAGAAGTATGTAAAATATTAGCCCTAAACCCATAATAATAGCCATAAAGGCCGTTATTTTACATACTTTTGGGGTCCAGGTAAACCCTACGTAAAGTTTTTTGGCCTGGTTCACTTCTTTAGCGCAGCTGGGCACGAATTCATATCAAGGTTATAGGGATCCTTGTATGGGTTTCCCCCTGTGTTAAGTCCAGGAAGGAAACAAGATTGGATCCTTTTCTCCTGATGGGTAACAAGAACGAAGGTACTTATAGGTCTGTTTTCGAGGTTCAGAGTTTTTGGACGATTTGTGCTGAACATCTCATTACGGCAGCTTCCCCGACTACGCTACGAGTTGTGTTTGGACATGGTCGTAGACATTGGAGGAAGACCTTCGCATGATGAGGGCGCTTGGTTACTGGGGAACGTAGATCTTACTTCCATCCTGGTTTCCCTAGCGTTGGTAGTAAAAAATCTTGAGGTCATGCAGGATTTTAGTATCAACAAGAATCCCCTCTCCCTCGCACTGAAGCCCCAAGATACACATTGCCAGTATAGTTGCATGCTAACATTGGAGGAAGATTGTTACTTGGAGGATCAGGGGGACTTAGCAAGTGGGTTATTAGGCCTTACAAGCCATAGAATCTACTGGCTAAGTTCCTCTGACCCTCCAAGTAGGCGCGTTCAGTATTCGGGGGAGTTGGTTGTGCGAAGATGGGGGGTTGCAGTCGCCTAGGCCAATTCCCTCGGAGATGCTGCGGTCTGGGTGCGCCAGGCTATCTCCTTCCTTTCTAGGGACAGGGGTTGGGGTTTATAGGGTTGTATGGGGTTATATTGGGGTTAGATAGGGGTTATTTTAGGGTTATATACAAGACTGGTTTCAAAGCCTAAGCCCTATGAGGGATCTCTTCAGCTTGGATTGCTAAGTGGGTTCTCAGATCTGCGTCTCAAGATCTTGAGAGCTTTGAGAATCTGCAGTTCGAGTGGTTTTGGGTTGACTTCCTGACAGTAGGGGAGCTGCATTTATGTGCTCCTTGGCAGGAAAAAGGCTTTGAAGAAGAGAGCGATCTATAGATTAGCTCTGCGACTTCATGCCCCAAAGGGAGTCGAAAACAATGTGCTACTTTACATGAACAAGAGGCCCCAATATAGGCCCAACATATTATTCAACGGCCCCCAGAAAGAGCCTCCTAATTTTGGGGAGTGCGAAGTAACTAGCTAGCGTCCATCACTCCAGGCTTCGGGGTCTCGAATCCCGTTTAGGCTGTGTGAGGACAAGCAAAAGCCCGTGGAAGAGTGGGGCAGTTGCCCAGGGTTTGGGGCTCAATTTTTGGGGCATTTGGGAGAACCATTAGGGACTCCATTAGGGACCCGCTCAGGAAAGCGGTCTTGTCGTTGCAAGCAGCAGTCGGCCTCACAGGGCGCTTTTTGGTATAGCCGTTTCTTGACAGTTCCTACTGGCACCCTTTGGCAGTGAGAGCGCCGCTGGGTTCACGTGCTCAAGGCTCACAGCCTTGGGACAACGAGGGCGGGGGGAGACTTTCTGAGTGAGGTCGTAGAAGGAGGCGTAGACAGAAGAAGAACTCTCTTTGTGTCAGTGGTGGCCCTGTCAAGTCTTGTTTCGTGCCATCTGAATCGCCATAGCGATGTACCTTCGAAGAATTTTAGCAGACACTAGTCTTGCGAGGCTGTTAAAACACGACCCCAACCCAAAAAACGCAGGTAGTGAAACCGTAGGGCCCTGATTCTGCAAATCCTGAATCTCAAGCCCAAGCGAAAACCTTAATCCAGAATCCCATCATCCTCTCCAAGCCCTAAACCCAAAGCTCCTGAACTTCAACAGTAGGTTACATACTGGCCCAGATCCATTAAAACGTGCCAAAAACCTTTTATTCCACAAACTTTTGGTGTCAAGGTCCCTGAGCCCTTATATTAAAACCTACTCCTCTAAACCTTCATCCCCTAAGCCCTAAACCCTAAACCCAAATCCCTAAACCCTAAACCCCTAATCCCTAAATCTTAAACCCCTAAACCCCTAAACCCTAATCCCTAAACCCCTAAACCCTAACCCCCTAAACCCCAAATAGTAATTTCCATTTCTCCGACTTGAGGCCGCCTGCGAGGGTGCCGTGATGCTGGCGGAGGAGCTGACGCCTTCCCCGGCCGCTACAGCAGGCTGGGCGAGAGGGGGTTTAGGGTTTAAGGTTTAGGGTTTGGGGGTTTAGGGATTAGGGGTGTAGGCTTTAAGGATTATAGGGTTTAGGGATTAGGGTTTAGGGGCTGGGGTTTAGGGTTTAAGGGTTTTAGGGTTTAGGGGTTTAGGGTTTAAGGATTGGGGTTTTAGAGTTAGTCCCCATGACCCTCCAAGTAGGGGCTTCGGAATCCTGGGAAGGGTTTTGGGTCCGAGCAGTACAGCCCCAATGCCTAGACCCTAAAACCCCCCCAATCCCTAAACCCTGAACCCTTTAACCCCAAATCCCTAAACCTCAAATCCCGATCCTTCAGCCCTAAAGAATGAGGATAATAGGGGCTATTATATGGCTTATAGGGATCATAAATCTCAGCCTTGGAGCCCCCACACCCCTAAATCAAAAAGATATGTTGGTAGCCTATCTTAGGGTTTAGGGTTGAGGGTAGCCCATCCTCAAACGCCTTTGCAGGTGGATAGCTGAAGGGTTCAGGATCTATAGGGTCAGGGGCTTTATGGGGTTTAGGGGATGACAAGGAGGCTTTGGTAGCTGGTTCTAAGGAGAAGTAGGAGGAGACTATGAAGGAGAAGTATCAGCAATAGATCAGGCTCCAAGAGTGCAGGTATGGCTTGTTTCGGGCGTAGGTCTCCGTCATAAGTTTTGTAAGCATCATCATGCAACTAGCTGTATGAAAGTCAGTGAGGACGATACACCTGCATTCCACACAGTTGAGCCGCCATGCTAAAAGATTACTTCTAGACATGACTGCTGATGTAGTGGTCTGAATAATTCGAGATGTTAACTGGCTTTGGGGCATTCATAGTTTACTATATTTCTGTATGTGCTGCAAGGGGATAGTGTTCCTGCCATGGCAATGGCTCCCATTGAAGTGAGCATTCAGGGTGCAGATGGAACATCCACACAGGTCCGCGTGGATCCTGGAAGTACAGCTGCAGTCATCTTGGATCTTTTGGCTCTGAAGTTGCCGCCTGGTCACTCTGCGTGTCTGGTAACTAAAGCTGCTGAGGCCCTGCAGCCTCACAGCCAAATTTGGGAATCGCAGGCGAGGCCTTGACTAAACCTTTTGTTTTGTGGGAGTGGGCGATGTAGAGCGCAGTCTTCGGCAGGTGAGGCTTTGAATGATTGGACTTCTGTCAGCTTGGTCAAGCAAACTGTGTGCTGTCCTCAGGTGTTGACCATGGTCCGGCATAAGGACGTCGTCCAAAGCGCAGGTCGGCCACGGCGTCCAGTTGGTGAAGTGATCTTTGTTGAAGTCCCGAAGGGCACCGCCAGAGTCAGAAGAAACGGCTTCGCGGGATACCACATGCTGCGGGAAGTGGAGATCCCCGATTCCGTGACCGTCATTGAGGAGCAAGCCTTCAGCTCTTGCAGCGCGCTTGAGAGCATCAAGATCCCAAGCTCCGTTGCTAGCATTGGGCGTCGTGCTTTTGAAAACTGTTTCAACTTAAAATGTGTGGAGATCTCGCAGGCTGTGACCTGCATTGATGATGAAACCTTCTTCTCCTGCAAATCACTTGAGACCATCAACATTCCAAGATCGGTGACCAGGATCGGGCTCGGCGCGTTCCTAGACTGCAGTGCATTGAGACGTGTGGAGATGCCCGAATCAGTGACCAGCATTGGAGAGGAAGCCTTCAACTCCTGCTGCGCCCTTGAGAGCATCAAGATTCCCAACTCCATGACCAGCATTGCGTCAGGCACATTCCTAAGCTGCGAGCGCTTGAAAACCGTGGTGATCCCCGAGTCGGTGACCACCATCGAGGGATATGCCTTCTCCTACTGCAAGGCTCTCGAGAGCATTAAGATTCCAAGCTCCGTCACCAACATTGGGCCTGGAGCATTTTCATATTGCAGTGCCTTGACATTCGTCGCGATCCCAGAATCAGTGACGAGCATCGAGGAGAAAGTCTTCTACTCTTGCGATGCCCTTCAGGGCGTCAGTATTCCAAGCTCTGTCACCAGCATCGGGCCTCAAGCATTTGCAGGCTGCAGTGCCCTGACAAGTGTGGAGATCCCGGAATCGGTGATCAGCATCGAAGACAGTGCCTTTGAAAGTCACTCTGCCCTTGGGTTCCTAGTATTCAGTCTCTAGGCCAGGAAACCCTCACCCCGAAGCCCTCTTGTTTAAACTCAATTCTTGCAGCCCCTAAGCCTTAAACCCCTACCCTTCATCAAATTCAAGTCTGCAAGCTCTTAACCAGAACCCCAATCCGCAATTCCTCGGCACAGGCTTTCTTCACCTACTTCAAGCCCTTAGCGCTCTCTTCCCTGTGGAGCCCCAACCGGATCTGCTCGAGAAGGCCTGGGGAGGTTCTAGTTTGGGATCCAGCGTCCCTTTTTTTGTGGGGTCGGGGTCCCCATAATATGAGGATTGTAGTAATTTGCGGTCTATATTGGGGTCCCTTTACTTTGGGAAACTACCATTTTGGGGTCTGGGATGGAGCGATTCGGCTCGGAGCAAAGACCAAAAGCCCCCAAGACATTCCGGATTCCCGAAGGCAGCTCGGGCGGTGGCGGCTTTGGTGCAAGAGCTATCCAGCGACGAGGCCGAAAGCGAAAGACCTTTACCCCCATGTTGAAAGTTCGGGGCCCCTGTTTCTGTGCCTTAGTGGGATCCCTCTTCCACAGTACACACGGGATCCTGGATGATCCCAGGGGTCCAAGTATTTCACAGCCACGTACTTGCCCAAAACCTGCAGATCTACTACTGCCCAAACCCCAAGAATTCAATGATGATAGGTGCTTGGGCCCTTAGGTGCGGGACTGCAGGCAATCCTCGAGGTGTTTGGGCCGACACCTGATTTCTCAACACGAAATTCCTCAACAATCCGAGGGCTCTGCTTAGGGATTGCTAACAGCAAAATCAAAGGTCAACTCCATTTTGAGACATGGCAGCATGAGTGCTGTTTCGTAATATATTCAGGACGCAAATGCCTAGCCACCTTCCTGATCACGGCCGAACTCTACTCCCAACATCAGGAAAGCTATGCCGAAAACATACATATGGAAATGCAAGCAACTAAGGCCCTCAAAACCCTAAAACGCGCAGCCCCTAAACCCTTAACCCCTAAACCCTGAAACCCTAAACACTAAAACTCTAGAGGTTCTAGAGCCCCTGGTCAATCCGAAGCCCCCCCGCAGGCGGCATCCGTCCTTTCGTCGCTGGCACCTGCGATTTGTCAGGCCTTGGGTTTAGGGTTAGGTTGATATTGGGGGGGCTATATCAGGGTTATATTGGGGTTATGCTGGGGTTATATTGGAATCCATTGTCTGAAGTCGCAGTGTTTCTGATCATGCTGGGGCTCCGAGTACCTAAACGCTCATGTGGGCTCATGTAGAATGCACTTGAGCCGGAGTCCTCAACTCTCAATCCTGAACTGGTTTGCTGTTGAGGAAGCTTGGCTGAATTACCATAATGCCTCCCCTTTTAGAGTTTTAGAGTTTAGTCTTTGGGGATGTCATAAATGGAGTTATGGGGGTTGTATTGTAGGGCGGGAGTATACTGGGCTTTACTATTAAGTGTGCGCAGTATGCACGTAGCAAAAAATATGATTTCCTGCCAACGATAACTTGGTTTAAGTTCCTCAACAGCAAGCCAGGAAGGGTCCTGGGCCAACAACATTTCTCTTTGGACCTTTAATTCCTGCGTGCTCAGCCTTTTCACCTACCAAGCTTCAGGAGTTTTGCCTTAGGTTGTTTGCTTAATCTAGGCAGGGAAACCCAAGACATAACCAGGGCTATATCCCGTCATCCGCTATGAGTACTAATAGCTGGAGCACTAGTGTTCCTCAATATTCCTACCTCTGCTTTATTTATGACGCCACAAGCACCAAATGTGAAGACCCTTAATCGGCGATATACCATTATTATAGCAGCTTCCATTTTCTTTTCCATTATCCCAATGTAGCCCCAATATACTACTATAGTAGTTTCCATTTTCTTTTCCATTATCCCTATCTAGCCCCTATATAACCCTTATATAATTCTGTGTCTATATACTATAGTAGCTTCCATGTTCTTTTCCATTATCCCAATGTAGCCCCAATATACTATGGTAGGTAATCCTGGAAGGCGCTGACCAAAGTGTCGCGCGAAGCATTCACAGCTGCCACAACCGCGGCGGCGGCCACGGATGTTGGCAGCTGGAAGCTCAGGGCCCTAAACCCTAAACCCTAAACCCATTGAAGGTTAAGGGTTTTGCGTTCTGAGGGTTCCTGGATCCTGGGTTTGAAGGTCGTATCGTTTTGGGGCTCTGGGCTGAGGGGAGATGCATTCTGGGGAGGCCCTGGAGGTGTTGAATGCTGAGCTTTCAAGGTTGTCTAGGTTGAGGCTTTTGGTTTACACGTTCATGCACAGTCTGCGATCCGTCGCGTGCTTGATACAAGCGGAACACAAGAATGAATCCCTATAGCAGATCATGAACCACCTTCCAAAAATTGGTAGATGGAGAATCTTGCATCTCTTCGAACCCCCAGCATATCGTAACTCCAAAAGATTATTGCATCGGGGGTGGTGCCTCCATCCACAGGAATCCCTAAACCCTATACCTAGAGTCGTTTCCTACCGCTTAAGAGATCAGCCTCTGACCTGAAGCTCGCCTCACGATCCCACAAGTGTGTGAGATTTTTCTGGGGGGTTTAGAGTTTAGAAGAGTTTAAGGCTTAGGCTTTCGTGTTCACATCCCCCAATGGTACACCCCAAAGATGTAGAAGCCTTATGAATCCTTATTAAGCCCTAAATAGCTCTTATTGGCTCCTTAAACCCCGGGGCCCTCGGAAGTACCTGTGGGGGGATCGTACTATGATCCCTTGTGGAATCAGTTTCCCTTTAGATCACCAAAAGCATCGGGGCCGTTCTCAAAATTATGGGCCCCGTTTGGTTATAGATTACATTACGGCACTTAATATTTGCTGGTACCAAAATGGGGCCCCAATTTTGGGAACTACCCATTGAGAATCCGGGGCTAAACTCTTCAGCTAGGATACGGTCATGATTGCCATGATCTCTCATGAAGCCTTCAAGCTAATCATTCTGGACTCCGGCCCTCTAGACCCTAGACCCTAAACCCTCTAGACCCTGAACCCTGAAACCCTAAACCAGAACTTCCTTAATAGCCCCAGCCCCAACTTGAGGACCCTATGATGACTCTAACCAGGTCCCAACATAGGAGTTGGGGTTAACAAAACCCTCTTGCTGCGGAAGGCCTGAAGGCCCTTCCCGCTGTTTGAAACCCGCTCCTTTGATGGGACTTTTTTAGAATTAGCCTTTAAGATTTACGGTTTAGAGTTCAGCAGTACCCCTATTCCTCTGTAACCTTTGGATTTTGAAGGGACCCCTGTTTTTTGAAAACTGCTGCCCGCCGCCTGGCTTCGGTCCTGAAGCTCACTAGACCTTCAAGCCCTCAACATTGGAAAGACGTCAACGCCTGAATCACTCAGAATCGCAAACCCTCAGTCCCAAACCCAAAGCCCTGAAAAGCCCTAAGCCCTTAGACCCCTAAACCCTTACCCCTCAACCCCAAACCTTAAAGCCATCTAACTAAACCCAGAACAGTGGTGACCACAGTCTCATCCCCATCCCCACAACGTCAGACCAGGTCGTCAAGAGGCGATAGATGCCACTCAGGCGAAGAGACTTGTAGGGTTGTACAGGCTTGTAAATAGGAGTGTGATAGGATTGTATGGAGGTATGTACAGGGTCTGCATAGGGTTTACCAGTTATGGGTTTTGTTGTGGTCTTTGGTGAGCATACGTACTAATATCGGTAATTGTTGGGGGGGACCTCAAATTAAAACCATGGGGGGTTAGATGGGTTTGTAATGGAGCTGTAACGGGGATATCCAGGGCTTAGGTATTAGGGTTCAGGGTTGCACATGCAGGCTTTCTTGACATAGTAAGCCTACTTAATAACAGGTGTTGGGCTTGCTGAACCCCAAGCTGTACCCCTTTAGGGGTTTAGGGTTTATGGGTGCAGGGCTGAGACTTTAAGGGTTAAGGTTTTTTAGGAGGGGATTTTTTGCAGAGTATTAAAGGACGGTGCTAGGAGTTAAGATTATAGCCTAATTATAGCTCATATAAAGATACTAAAGGGTAGTTCCGAAAGTTAGGGACCCATTTAATGGAACCCCAGATATTAGGTGCCGAAATATAATCCTCAACAAAAAAAAACCCATAATTTTGACAACAACCCACCTAAATCCTAAACTCTAAACCCTCAGCCCTAAACCCCAACCAAAAGGGGCCGTAATTTTGAGCACAGCCCTAAAGGTTCGGGGCTACGTACAGTCTAAAGTTTTAGGTAGCAGGCCTCCAGGATCGGGATTTCACATGGGACCTCCCAGGGTAATTGCAAGTCGAGCGTGTCAAAAGCAACACTCGGTTAAGATTTAGGGTTTAGAGGTTTAGGGTTTAGGGAGTTAGGGTTTGATTAGGGTTTTAGGGTTTCAGGGTTTAGGGTTGTTTCTGCGGGGAACCTTTAAACATGGCCCATCTTCCTCAAGCCGGATGACGTTTGGCTTTTCCTACCAAGTTTAGGGTTCGGGGTTTAGGGTTTAGGGGTGTAGGGTTTAGGGTACCAGAGGTTGCTGCTGATTTGTGGGCTGCTTGGTATGTCGAGATGGCTTGGGTTTTGGGTGACCTTCTCAGGGGCCCTCAGGGGCCCTTGTAAATGTCAGTTTCCATGTCATTTTCCATATGTTCCACTTGGTTCTCCATAATCTCCACCATTGATAAACCCTAAACCCTAAACCCCCAAGCCCTAACCCTAAAGGCGGCCCCTAAACAGGGTTTAGAGGTCAGGGTTCAGGAGCCCGAAGTCCGAAAATGAAACCCTAGAGCGCAAAAAGGCTCCAAATCCCAAAACTTGAACAGGCCTCAAGGTCCCCCATGACTCCAATCATACAATGAGGGATCCTGGTAGAATTCAGGGTTTAGCTTTTTAGGGTAGGACAAAATGTGTACTAGGAATGCTCCCTCCACCCCTATATGATATGGCCTGGAGCTCCATCTCAAATATATCTCTCTAAACCCAAGATCCCGAACATGTTCCCCCTCCCATGCTCCCTAACCCTAAAATTTACGGCCTAAAAACAAATCCAAGCTACAGCCCCTACCCTAAACCCTAAATCCTGCGCCATAAAACTAAACCATAGCCCTTACACCCCATAAAAACCCAATCCCTAAACCCTAAAGCCTAAAACCCCAATCCCTAAACCCTAGCCCCTCAACCCTACAGCCCCACCTTTCATCCTATCACACGCTGTTACAGGCAGCCTCATCTGCCGCAGTAGCCACCGCGCGCGCGCTGCGCGCAACTGCTCCAGCCTTGGCATAGCGTTTGACTATTTTTGTTACGATTTAGGGTTTACGTTTTAGGATTTAAGGTTTAGGGTCCGGGGTTTAGGATTTAGGGTTTAGGGTTTAGGCTTCAGGCTGTAGGTCCACGGTTTAGAGTTTATTGTGGGAGGGTTTCGATGAGCTGAGGAGCTTGGCCCATGAATAAGAGACTTTTATAAAGTCAAGGTACTGAACAATTGACAAGATACTTCCCCGACTCAGGCCCCTAGAGTGTGTGTTTGTTATAGACCGTAGAACCTTAGCCCCTAAACCCTTCTTACCCTAACCTTTCAAAGCAAAATACTGTAATCTCAGGCTTGTGATAACCATGGAGGGCGTAGGAGACTGAATTCCCGGGATGATGGCAGATTTCAGGCATTCGAGAAGAGTGGGATGATTATTTTTCCAAAGTTCTTGATTTGATCTTGATTGGCCGCCTCTCCGGGGCAATACACACAGGAAACTGTTTGACGGGTAGCGAGTGAGTATCTTGGCGTAGATCAGGTTATTCCCCCAGGCGCTTAGAACCCTAAACCCTACGTAAACCCTGAACCCTAAGGCCTACACCCTAAATCCTGAGCCCTAAACCCTAAACCCTGAACCAGTGGTATAGTAGGACTACAGCCGGGGCCTAGTAGGCTTACAACTAACCCTCGCCCCCAGGGCTGGTTAGGGAGTTTAGTGTTCGTTGGATTTAGGGTTTAGGGGACTTGATATGCCAACATTTGCGATTGTCTTCATGTATCAGTACATATTTGGATAATGGCAGAGAAAATGGAAACTACTATAGTATATTGGGGGTTTATTGGGGAGAATGGAAAAGAAAATGGAAACTATTATAGTACATGAGCTTTTGCAAATGCCTGCCCCCAAACAGAATATTTTTTCCTGCCGCTTTTCCTGCCCGAGTAGTCTCATATGAGAAGAGCGATTCTTAACAAGCCCTGCTAACCCCTATATAGTCCCTGTAGTTTCCATTTTCTTTTCCATTACCCCCATATAGCCGCAATATAATATACCCTATTATACCATACTCGTTTTTTGCCCTTGATTTCATTCCTCACACTGCGTGAAGCTTTGGAAGCCAAGTACAGCATGATCAAGCCCTGTGAAACCAGATGAGCTATAGTCTAAACTCCTAGCATCCCTCTTAGTGACCCCTATAATACTTGCCTACATAAATTCGCCTTTAAGGAGCTTAGACTATTGCTCAGATGCATAAGCACTAAAGCTGCAGCGCTTCACAGGGGCCGTTTTTGGGTATGGGCGTAGATCCGTAAAACTGCTATGAACCATGGGGGCTATCAAGCTTGCGCCTGGGCTTGACGGAGATCACCAGCAACACTGCGTGCTTTTCTGAAAGTTGGGGTCGACAATCGAAAGAACATGATCTAGGGTTGAGGGCCGAGCCCCTATAGTGTACATGTATGTGTATATACATTATATATATATATATACGTATTACTTTCCATGTTCTTTTCCAGTACCCATATAGAACACGCCCTAAAGGACTACCAAAAAAATCAGCTTCCATTTACTTGTCCTCTTCCATTTGATTTTCCAGTAATGGGCAATACCCCATCATTGGATACTACCCCTAAACCCCAAGCTCTATTCCCCAAACCAGGCCTCAACTACTGCAGACATGTTTGCGCCCTTCGCGCCAGAGGCAAGGTTTTACTGGGTCTCTGGCTCGTCAGAAGAATATAAGCCCCACACTCTAGGCTCTAAACCAAGATACTTCGGTATAAGCGAGGTAGGAAGTATGGTTCCTATTGCCAAGCGGCCATAGCACTTCTTTAGTCTAAGTCCTTCACATGACAGAGGTCTTGTGGAAGTGGATGCTTGGAAGTCGGGAACTTTCATGGTTTCAGGGTTCAAGGGCATCTAGAGTTCAGATCAGAGCAATTTTTTGTTGTAAGTAACTAAAGCAGGCCTGAGCCAAAACACCCTGCTCCTCTCAGTTTAGGGTTAGGGCCATGGCTCATGAGCCATAGTCCAAAACTTTTTCAAGGGGGGTTCGGGTTTTGGGATTTAGGGTTTCAGGGATTTAGGGTTCAGGGCCTAGGTTCAGTGAGGCTGACCGCAGTGCACATGATTGGCAACATCCACGCATACCGCCACCCCACCCTTATTTCCCCTGTATACCGTGCCACTGTGCCTGCATGGTTTTCTTGGAAGCCGTGCTGAGCTTAGTGAAATAAAGGTCTTTTGCAGCTGAAGCCCTGTCTAGCGCTTTCATGGGCGGATGACACGGGCTACTGATGCGTGGGGCGCAGCGTTGCATGAGGGCTTTCTCAGTAGCCCTGTGTACGCTCTGTACCCCAAGAAGTACCGTCATTGATTCCGAAGAAAATATGACATGTCGCATGAAACCAACACATGACAGGCAGCAAAGACCTTGGTGTCCATAGCGCTGACCTCAGAGTTTTGGAGTAGAGCTTCTTTGGCTTGAAGCTTTGGGATTTTAATGGCTTTCTTTTGAACCTGGCTTCATCTCCCAAAGTTATTCGGAGGTGTCTCAGCTGAAAAGGACTGCAATCAAGTCTTTTCGCAGTGTAGAGCTCCCATGGCGACCCTGCATGCCTTGTAGGGAGGTGCCTTTCCCTAGGTCACTGTTGACACGTGTTTTTCCATGTATTCGCTATCGTGCTAAAACCGCGAGAGGAAGATACAACTTTGACAATGATTGTGAATCGTAACTTAAAAAGGAACCCGTATTCCCGCAAGCCCGCCAATCCCCAATGATGAAATACGAGGCCCTTCTTGGTCTTTGAACTTGCAGAAGCTCTTAAGTACTCGCCCTGAGCTACCATTACAAACTCTTCTCCGAATGACCAGCATTTGCATCCATCTTTCTTGCGTGGTACCTTTCAAGAATGATTTGTGGTTAGCTAGAAGAGGGCCATGCTTGGAAGGCAGGCCTAGTCAAATTTGGTCGGTGCGAAGCTTCGACTCCACCCCAGCTGGTTACAGTACCAATAATCATCCGTACAGGTGGAGCCTGCATTACCAATATTGTGGTTCTCAGTGCAATTATGGTTTGGGGTACCTCGAATAGACTTCAGATGATACGCACTGTAGTCTAAACTCCTTCAAGGGGTTTATATAGGGAATTTACACAGGGGAGCACTACAGGGGTTATTAAGGGGGATACTAGGACTTTAGACTATAGCTCAGATGATATGGGATTTGTTTGGGCCCCGACCTTACCGTCAAACATACCCGAAAGACAACCCTAGACCCTCGGCTCTAAACCCTGAGGCCTAACTCTGAACTCTAAACCCTAAACCCTTAACCCTAATCTCTACACCCCAAAGCCTAATCTCTAAAACATAAACCCCTAAACCTCACACCCTAAGCCCCTAAGCCTTAAACCCTAAACCCTCTGAATCCTTCGACAACCCACATATAGAGATATGGAGGTTTCCCAAAACCAGGGGTACGTTTTTAAATACGAGGGGTCCCAATAAAAAGGATCATATCATTTTGGGCCACCCCGGGGTCCCTTACAATAGTACCCCCCCAAAGGTCCCCCCCCCCCGGGCCTGATAGGGTTTTAAATCTGGGGGGTGGTACCTTGGGGGGGGGGGTGCACTATTGTAATCCCTTACCTTGATTCTGTAAACTCCCAGATGCATAACGTGAGAGAGGATGACGTGACATGCACTTTTCAGAATCCCTAAGTTTAGGGTTTAGGGTTTAGGGAGAGAGAGGAACATGTGACATGCACTTTGTAGAAACCCTAAAAAAAGTAGCAAGACTATTTTTCTGTGACCCTCATGACAGTTTAGTATTTTGTTCCCCCGAAGTCTTACTATTCTTACGTTAGGCCCTTAGACAAGGCTATGTAAGCTGAATATGACGAAGCGCCTCTGTCATCCAGACATACCGTGGGACCTAGCGGATCATCTTCAGGGTTCAGAATTTAGGGTATAGGGTTTATAGGGTTCAGGTTTCAGGGTTGGGTTTAGGGTTTAGGATTTAGGATTTAGGGTTTCAGGGTTGAGGATTTAGGTTTTAGGGTTCAGGGTTTAGTTCGGCCTTGAGCTCCATAAGTGGCAGCCTTTTCGCCGATTCCGGGCTTCGCATGTTCGGGGTTAGGGTTTAGGCGTTACGAATCCCTTCTCCTGTTCAAGAAACAGCCCTACCCTATCCCCTATTCCTGCATACCACTTGTTTGTATCATAATATCATGAACAAAGTCTTGCCAACAAAAAAGAGGCTAGATCCGGTTGCCGTCACATTGACCTGAAAACTGCACACCACGAATCTTGTGGTAATCTCCTCCACGCGGTCGCAAGAGGTCTTCCCTAAACCCTGCAGGAGTTTCTGATCATCTTCTATCGCTTGCAGCGCGCCATGTGCATCAGCTACTATCCCCTTATATCATATATCCCTAGAACTAGGGTTCCCAGAGGCCCTGATTTGTTCAAAAAACCTCTATAATGATCAAAACCCTATTAGCCCTAAATCCTGAATCCTTAACCCCAATCCCCTAACACAAAATCCGTAGCCATTTTGGCTCAAGAAGTTGGAGCCTGCGATAGGCAGGACCCTTCCTCATCCTCGCGCGCCATAGTGTCGGGCATCCGGTACCTCCCTCAGTGCCCTGGGGTGGAGACTGTCCGGCCCTGCCTCTTTCCACGCGGCCGTCATCTGCTCTGGGTCCGAGGGCTAACCCAGGATAAACAATCCCTCAGTTCTGCCTTGCCTCGCCTGCGCCACTTCCGCACGTCCTTGCCTGCCTCGCCTGCGCGTTAGCATGGCCCCCTCGCCTGGCGCTCTTCTCTGGTGGGCCAGCTGCCTCATCTTGGGTACTGCCCTTTGCCTCCAGGAACGTCCACTGCTCAGGGGTCGCCCTCATCATCATCCCTCGCAGGTAGCCCCGCACTTGCCGCCTTGCATAGGCCG
>CAJNIZ010042972.1:49203-64839 GCA_905231905.1 Symbiodinium pilosum
CCCATGAGACCTCGGCTTGCACCTGTCATAGTGGGGTTTGTTGAGACGTCATGGACCGTTCGCCACACAAAATCCTCAGCCCTAACCCTAAGCCCTACACCCTAAACGCAAGGCCCCTAACGTAAGCCCTAAACTCTGAATCCTTACCTTAAACCCTGAGCCCTAAACCTTAATTTCCTAACCCTAAACCTCAAACCCCTTCCTGCATCTTTATCCCATAAGCCCTAAACCCTAAACCCTACCTACATTCTGCCAGCTCCATATGGCGAAAGCATCTGCTGGTTCAGGAAGGGCATTGCACCTTGGGGGCTTCGGGAACGCTTTGGGGGTTTAGGGTTGGGGATTTAGGGGTTTAGGGTTTAAGGGTTTTAGGGTTTAAGGGTTTTGGGTTTTGGTTTTAGGGTTTTAGGGTTTAGGGTTTGGGGGTTTAGGGTTTAGGGTTTAAGGGTTTAGGGTTTTAGGGTTGGGGGTTTAGGGTTAGGGAGGGTGTGTGGCTTAGAGTGTAGGGTTTTGTGAATCAGCTTGGGTTGGGCGCTTGAGTTTTTGTGTGCTAGCCTGCGAAATCCTTGGACACCTTCAATCTGCCTTAAATCCACAGCTGCCAGGTTTGAGGTTTGAGGATTGCGGGCTAATGGTGTCTAAGAAGCGAACAGTCCCTGAAGGTCGCAGGACATGATCCGGAAGGTGGTTGGGAGATGGGTTCAGCTAGCTGACCTTCAAATCCGCTACGGGTGACCTGCCGGAGAGTTAGGAGAACTTAGTAAGCAGCCTAATGACCCCCATAAGCCACAAAATAACCCCCATTATCAACCTACTTGCTAAGTCCTCAATGACCCTCCACGTACGTGCCCAACGAGGCATGTATGCTTTGAAGGCTGTCGGCATTTCAACTGCTATCACGACTCACGTCGCTTGTCCTCATTTCTGCCAATTTTCTCCCTATTCATCAACGTCCTACACCCCCTCATCGAAATTTTGGAAACATATGCTTACTGGTGGTTGGTAGGGCTACATATGCCCTCTATAATATGTTCCCTTACTGCCTATTACCAACCAGAGGGTATTCAAAGGGGTGAGGACGTTCTTACGAGGGGGTGGGGGGTGGTGACTTCAGATCCACGACCACCGCTCTAAAGCCATGAGTTGCTGACCATAAGCTCTAGGACCCAACACCACGGACTCTCAACCCCGCACCTTAAAAGCTATAGTACCCCTTAAGTTGATAGAATGGCTTTGGGTATATTATAATAAGATCCCCATATACCCTATGTTCTATCTACTTAAGGGGGACTCTAAACCCTAAACCATGCATCTTCAACCCTAAGCTTTTAACCCTCAACCCAAAGGCATGTACCTTAAACCCTAAAACTCTCAACCACACAACCACCAAAAGTCAGGAGCTTGGGGCAACGGGTCGTCATCAGGGCTGAACCCTGCCGCCGCAGACTTGGCATTGGGATTCAAGGTTAAAGGTTTGAGGTTTGGGCCTAAAACCTCCAAACTCTACTGCCTCCAGCCTAACCCAAGAACCCTACTGTACCCTTTCCCCTACACCCTAAACCCACCCCTTCTTAAGCCCTGTAACAGGGTAAGCCATAAACCCTAACCCCGAGGATCCAAATAGCCCAATGTAGGTAATATTTCTAAACCAAAACCAAGGCTCGGGCTGCCAGCCTCGGGTGCCTGGACGCTGCAGGCAGCTCGGAGCCTTCTCTGGGGAGATTTCCCATTTAGGGTTTAGAGTTTAGGGTTTATAGTCTAAACTCCTTAAAGGGGGGATATACAGGGGATTATATAGGGGACTGCTATGGGGGTTATTAAGGGGGATACTAGGAGTTTAGACTTAGCTCACGTAAGGATTAGGTTTTGGGGCTTAGGGTTAGAGGGTAGGGATTTAGTGGCTTAGGCTTTAGGGGTTTTAGGGTTTAGGGATTGGGGGTTTAGGTTGTAGGGTTTGGGATAGTTATGGCTTTTGGATGATTAGGGCCCAAGGGTTCAGGAATCAAGGGTCAGGGTTTTGTTAGGCTGTTTATCCCCGACCCCATATTTGTAAACCCCCTCCGATTGATAGGGATTGCAATAAAAATCTTAATGTTAAGGCTATGAAACGAGGGGGTTTATTCATCATGGGTCTACATAAGGCTTTAGGGGCTGGAGGGTTCGGAAGTAGGGGGCGTGTGCTTCGTGTCAGACATGTTGTAGCATCCTCCCGAGCATGCTGGAAGGGTTGCAACTTGGTACATACTTTGGGTACTGCCCTCCCCAGTAACAGTCTATATTAGGGGTCCTACTAAGGGCTATATGTAACCATATTATGATTATTATCCAACTGTTACTGAGGGGGGCAATACCCAATACATACTGTTGATACTGAAGCTCTTGCATCTTCCTAAATCCCTGTTGTGAGACCTATGGTTTAGGGTTTCAGGTTTAGGGCTCACGGTTTAGGTCACCACACAGAGATTGGGGTTCAGGATTTAGATAGGCATCAGTACCCAAACCCCAGGAGGCGATCAGAGTCAGCAGCTCAGAAAAGTTGCTACAAGACATTCCTCCGGAGGGCCGGGAGGACGTAGTAAGTCTAGCAATTAACTTCTAGAAGCCGTCTAGAAGTCCCCCTAAAAACGCAAACCCACTACCCCCTAGAAGCCATATAATGATATGCTTTAGTGGTTAGGGTTTTAGTCTCTCTAACTCTCCAACTAAATACAGCATCGCGGCAAGGTCTAAGTATCGTTATGTCCGTTTCACGCTCTAGATCACATATCCCTCTTAAGCCTATCTATCCACCAAACCAGTTCCTGTTTTGAGAAACCTCGACCCCTGCACCCTAGCCCCTGAACCCGGAATTGTGATAAATCTTAAGCCCTAAATCCTGAATCCTAAGCCCTAGCCCGAAACCCTGAACTGTGATAAATCCTAAGCCCTAAACCCGAAACCCTACGCTGTAAACCCCCTAAACCCTCGCTGTTCAGATGATGCCAGGCGCCGTCATCGCTTCAGCATGGCTGGATCCCAGCTTTCAATCCGAGAAAGAGGTGCTGTTGGGAAGATTTTGGGGTCTAGCTTAGGTGGACCCCCCACCCAGTAATAGTGACTATAAGGGATAATAAGGATTTTGTTAGGGTCCTATTATATTCCTATTATACAACTATTACAGGGTGGGGGTCCTCCTAAGGTCTAGGGGCTATTGGCAAGATTTTGGGGTTTTGGGTCTAGAGTTTTGGGTTTAGGGTTTAGGCTCGGAGGTTGGAGTTCAGCGTACGTACTTGAGCCCTAAAAGTCAGTAGGACAACAAAAATGGTCGTGCTACATACTGTTGGGTCCAGGTAGTTCAGGGGTTCACCCTGAACCCTAAATCCTAAACGGGTTGTGGGCACTGTGTTGGCAATGTGATGTGTTGAGTTCGGGGTTAAGAGTTGTCAGTCAAGGCTTCAGGGTTCATGGCTGGAAGGTCTCTCCATACGAGCTAGGGGGGTTATATGGGGGACTACTATGGGGGATATTAAGGGGGTCTATATGGGGGACTATATTGGGGACTACTATGGGGGATGTTAAGGGGCATCTGGGAGATTAGATTAAATATGGCTCATATAACCTGAAGAAGATAACCCCTGCGTAGCCACTGAGGCCAGGGCCTACCGGCTTTAGTATCGGATGGCCATACAGCTTTGCACATGGTGCAAAGTAACAATAGCTCTGGCAAGGCCTACAGCCCCAGGGTTTAGGGTTTAGGGTTCAGGGGCTTAAGATTTAGGGCCGTGAACCTGAATGCGAAAGCCCTACCTACTTGACTCGGACTAGCCCCCAAACCCTTAACCTGGTCGAGCCTTGCTGCATCCTTACTTCCGAACGTTTGGGAGGCTCTAGGAAGTAGGTCCCCCTTCAGGTTTCCCAGAAATCACGCATTAGCGGTTTAGGGTTTAGGGAGGGTGTTCAGCAGGAGCTGGCAACAGCTGCTCAAAGCGTCCTTACGGATGCCATGGCACCGAGCGAGGCACCACTTAGGGTTAGAGTCTTCCTTAAGTAGACAGAATATTCGGGTTTAGGGTTGAAGTCCCCCTTAAGTAGATAGAATATGGGATATATGGGGATCTCATTATAATATACCCACAATACTCTATCTACTTAAGGGGGACTATAGGGTTACGGTTTTTGCAAGGAGCCAGTAGCTGTAGCTCATTGCGGGAGATATCCAGGGAACCTTGAGGAGCTTTGGGGAGTAGCCTGCTTCAGGACCCTGTCAGAAAGGTATGACCTTGGGTGCCTTTACCTGCACTTCCGATCACCTTGGTAGGTTTAATCTTTTTGTTGCTAGGCTTGGCGCATCTTTCTGTAGGTAACCAGAGAATAGAGTGAGTGTCTGCCGACATTCAAGTAGCGAAATCATCCAGTCTCCTAACCTCAACACAGCACCAACGCACTCCAACCTTGTTCTGAGATCACTGTCCTCCCAGGCCCTAGCCCGAGCAGATGGCAAATTGCACACGTCGTACTAAAACTGCAGCCCTAGACGGCCTCCCCGGATAGTTGAGTGTCTGTACACAGAGAACCTAACCCCCAAACCCTATACCCTAACCCAGACCCCTGGGAGGATCTAAAAATTAGATCCCCTATATAGACCCATTATAACCCCTATAGAATCCTTACATAATTCCCCCTATGGTTCTAGGGGAGAAGCTCGGTGCATGATCTGAGCACGCATCCAGATCGAGGCCAAAGCTGCCGCGCATAGCTTCTACGCGCAGATGGCGCTGGCAAGATTCGAGGACCTTCTGTCCCGAACGATTGTTTAGCTTACTCGGAGATGTCCAAGCTCCATCTTAAATCCTTGAAGTACTCCCCGGCAATGCATGCCTCATTCATGTATGAGACTGTAAAAGCAGACGGTCTTTTCTCTGAGAAACCCCTGTACTGTTTCAGGTCACAGAAAGGGTTTTGAGGGACTTCGACTGCAGCTCCAGTCTTTCGCGCCTTAGATTCAGACCTCTGCGGATCCTACTGTTGATACTAAAAATCCTGCATGGCCTTAGTATACTATAATACCATAATTGCCAAGGTATAAGGTACTTAGGGTTAAGCAGATTTTTAGTATCCACCGTATGTCTGCCTAGAAAGCCTGCAGCTTCCAATTGTATGAGACCGACCATCCATGTCAAATCCGGCGCAGCTTGCAGATTTCTACACTATTCCAGCATGCCACATAGGAGAGACAACAAACTTGCGAAATAGACCTTCCATCTACCCTCTATATACCCTAAAGATCTACTAAGGCCTATGTATCCCTTTTAAGGTATATAACCCCATATATAACCCCCGTATAGCCCATTATAGTAGTTTCCATTTTCTGTTCCATTATCCCAATATAACCCCCTGTATAACCCCATATATAAGGTGACAAGGAGAGTCCTGGTAGAACCACGTACATTGTCATGCGCTGTTAGTTAGGAGGTGGCGGCTGGAAATGCCATCATCCACAGACTGCTAGCAAGTAACCTCTCTCGCGCTGGCCAGCCTGGTACAACCAACTTGCACAAGATCAAGTAGAGAAGGAGGCTCAGCCATTAAACCCTGAACCCTAAACCCTGAACCCTGAACCCTAAACCCTAAACCCTGAGCCAGACCATGCAACCCGGAGTCTCCCCCAGTTTTGGTATGTGTCTTTTGACACAGCCCCTGTCCCTTGCTAGGCCCTAAAGCCCAGAACCTGTCGTCCAACTAACCAACGAGGAGCCCCAATGGAGCCCTCTTTTCAGGACAGATCTTCAAATGAACTATAGTCTAAACTCCTTAAAGGGGGTTATAGGGGATGATATATGGGACTATTATAGGGGTTATTAAGGGGGATACTAGGAGTTTAGACAGATCTTCAAATGCTTTTTTGGGCTCCATTGGGGCTTATTGGGGTTATATTAGGCTCATATTGGGATAATGGAAAAGAAAAATGGAAACTACTACATAATGGGTTATATAAGGGTTACATAGGGTAGGGTTTATATCATATGCCAGCTTGGGAGGGTAAGGCCTAACCCTAAACCCTAATTGGAAGCAGGAGTTTGCCCCGACCTTGGACACAGCGCCGGTCTCAGGGGCCATGAGCGATGCCTAACTTAGGGAGTGCCATAAGCCCCAAACCCTATATGCCCTTAATTTTGGGAAACCCCCATTTCAAGGTGAGGGTTGTGCCAGTGATGTTCGGAGCCCTAAGCCCTAAACCCTAAACCCTAAACCCCAAACCCCAAACCCTAAGACTGCCGTCTTACAGCTCACTCCCTGGTCTTCCTGAGGTGTTCGCATCAATGCCTGCGGCTGCGGTTAAGGTTTAGGATTTAGGGTCTAGGGTTTAGGGTGAGTTATCGGTATATAGTTAAAAATAGGATTGTAGGTACCCTAAACATTGAACCAAAGATCCGAAAGCTTATATGCCCTTATGTTAGAAGCTTGATCTAAGTTCCTTAGCAGCAACCCAGATGCGCGAGCAAGTTTCTGAACAGCAACCCGGTATGGGTCAACATGCCACGGAATGAGGAATTGATGACAGGTGAGCGACCAGGTTCAACTAACCCCTAAACCCTAAACCCTCCAATGTAGTACCTTTTTGGTAGTCCTATTAAGAGCCCTAACCAAAAAGCGATAACAAACCCGAAAAGGAATTACATTGGAGGGTTCAGGTAAATCCCTAAACCCTAAACCCTAAATAGTAGTTTCCATGTTCTTTTCCATTATTCCTATATAACCCCAATATAGACCCTATAATCCCTATAACCCTAACGGCAGAGTTCAGCTGAGGATGCGCACGGCCTATGAAGTCCACATGGGGCTTTCCAGAATAGGTCGGGAAGATACAGTAGGGTTTAGGGTTTAGGGTTGAGGGTTTGGGTTTTAGGGTTTAGGGTTTGAGGTTGAGGGTTTAGGGTTGAGGGTTTGGGGTTTAGGGTTTAAAGGTTTAGATTCCGTGAGACGTGAATCCGTATTTGCAGGGACCCCAGAAACGGACGCCTGATTTTTGGGAAAAAGCATTTGAACATTCAGGCCACGATCCTTGGGGTATGTTTGCAGGCTGTAGGCTCTGAAGGGCCGATTTAGATATGACTTGACCGGGGGATCTCGCCCCTGCAGATGAGGCGGTCTTTCGCAAAGAAGCTAAGGATAGACTAAGCGATTAAGCACTGGTTTTTGGGTTCTGTGCAAAGAAATCTATAAGAGGGACTCGCATAGATTCTTCTGAGAAAGCCTCGCACGCCTGACTGCTAAATCGCAAATCGCCCTCAACCCCAAGCCCTAAACATGTAACCCTAAACCCTAAACCCTAGAGCCTAAACCCTAAACCCCAAAACCCTCAACCCCAAAACCCCTCAATCCTAAACCTGAACCATCTGGGATGTCCAGGTCCTACCCTACGCCCTGGAGGCCCTCCGAGCCGCCGAAAGTGGCGAGGTGGTGCCGGGCTCAGAATGATAAGGGGCTTAGGGTTCAGGGTTTAGGGCTTAGAGCATCTAGGTGTCAGGTTAAGGGGTTTAGGGTTTAGGGGTTTTAGGGTTTAGGGTTTTTCGGATTTAGAGTTTAGGGGTAAGAATGAACAACCAAATTGAAAATGAATCTGGAAGCTACATAAGGGTTCAGGGTTTAGAGCTGAAGGTCTAGGTTTGGCTTTTAGGGTTTGGGGCCATATTGATTTTAATGTATACATTTTGGGCTAGGATTTGGCAGTAGAAGAACCCTCATGTGTAAGGCTCAGGTTTGCGATCATGCGTTAGGGGCTGGGTACATGGGCTTCTTTGATTGAGTCATCAGCCCTAAACCCGAAGCCTTAAACCCTAAACCTTATCAAGGTTAAGAGTTGCAGGCATGTACACTGCGTCTGCTAGCAGATGGGGGTTTGCGAGAATCTGGGGCCCTTTCCGGGAGTCCTTCAAGAATGGATTACAATAGGGGTCTAGAGTTTAGGATTTTAGGGTTTAGGGCTTAGGGCTTGGGGTGTGGGGTTTAGGGTTTGGGGTCTATCTTTGTTCCGCCTAATTAGGGTAACTTCCATGTGCTGAAGGCAGCCCACAGGTAAGTGCAGCTGGTCCTTCTGGAAGCCTCACATTCCTTTCTAGGGGCGCGGAACACTACGCAAGGAGAAATCAGCAGCGTTGGATTTAGGATTAAGGTTTAAGGCTTAGGGTTCAGAATGGGATTCCCAAGTGACTCTAGAAGCCACACACGAATAGATGCTGTCTAGATGCGAGTAGGGCGCCCGCACCAGCCTCACACACATTAACGTGGAGTGCGAAGGTGGTTTTAAACATTTCTTTGCAGTCATTTGAACTGTACACTTAACGAAGGGTGCAACACCAACGGAGTGACCTCTTTGTGCCAGGGGCTTAATACATGGCATTCATGTGTTTCATGGAAGGAATATCTTTATATACTCGAACCCTTTTTTAACTTTTGGCTGGGGATTTATCGTGGGACCGGAATATGAGGGGTGTACATAATAGGATCCTATTGAAATCCAGTTAAAATTGATGAAAAAAATCATTAAGTCTCAATAAAGTTGCAGTGAAATCGGAACAGAAACAATTAATCCCAAATTAAGGCAATTGAAATCTAAAGAACACGGAAGTAAAACCAAAGTGAATTTAATTCGCAGGCGTTTTCAAACCCATTCAAGTCCAAATAAAATCCAAGTAGAATCTAATCAAAGTTTAAGTATCGATTAACATCAGTTGAAATTACTAAATCGAATGACAAGTAAGTGATTAAACACGACGTAAACTTGCAGTATACCCGATTAAAATCGCAGTCAGATTCTGTACGAAATGCTTTAGAAAAAACTGTTCAACAACAATCAAAATCCCGCCCACATTCAGAGGATCCCAGCCGTAATTAACTTCTGTTCTGGCCGTTTGAAACTAGTCAACTAGTCTTGATGGCAGATGTCAAAATTCGGAAATCTGGGGAACCCGCATTGCATATTACAGGGAGGGTTAATATTAGGGGGAAGGGATTATTGTAGAAGCCTGAACCATTACGAATATTCTCCCCTTACAACCCTTGCATAAGTATTGTACGTATATACACATCCAAGACCGCTTTCTATTGCTCTAGGCCCCTAGATTGCACTCCCTAGGAATCCACACATAAAAAAACGACCTCTCCTACAACCTTTGCCCCTACATGTTGTCCCTCAAGCCTGTTTAAAGGGAGCCTATACATCCCCATAATCCCCTCGAAGCAAGCTTGAGGTGAATCATGGCCGACGGCGAGCTGTTCGAACCGGCAGCCACGAGGACAGACTTTATTGTTTAGTTTGAGCCTTCAGGGGCTTCAACATACAATGATATACCATGACATACTACAATATACTATAATGTACTATAGTATATTGTAATGTACTATAATACACTACAATAACTATAACATACTATAGTATACTATAGTATATTATGGTGCATTATAACATGCTTTGATATACTACGACTCAAGGTTCAGAGTTTCAGGGTATTGGTTTTAAGGGCCTATGGCTTGGGGTTGGTTGGGTTGAGGGCTTTGCTTCCGAGCTTCCTGTACTTTCAGCTCCTGATCAGATAAGGCCCCACCCATAATGAAAAGAAGTGCAGTGTTTAGGGTTCAGGATTTAGGGTTTAGGTTTCAGGGTTTAGGGTTTAGGGTGTAGGATGTAGGATCCAAGTCTGTAGGAAAATGAATAACGATACTAAACAGAAAATAAATGATGTGTAGCACATACTAACTGTACCGGGCAGCTGAGGAAACAGCGTGTCAGCCGTAAATTCTGCTTAGTTAGCGGGTCAGGTATCAAACCAGGTTGTCCGTTTTGAATTTAGGAGCAGCCAAGTGAGTCGAGAGAGCCTTAGATTTAGTAGGACTTAAGATTCAGGGCCCAGGGAAGAGGAGTAAAGAGCTCATTGTTGCCGGAGTGCTTCCAAGGGGGGGGTAAATGAAAGGCCCTTCCCGTGGCCCTACGCCTCAAGGCATGGGTGTGTTCGAAGCCGAATTTGCTAGCGCCAAGACCCTAAACCCTAAATCCTATTCCAGGGCCCGATTCTTGCCATCATTGTCCTGTGGATAAAAAACCCAAACCTCAATCTGTCAAAGTGTCAAGATTCAATCCTCCCATTGCTTGCCGGCACATAAGTTTCAAACCTATCTCCAACAGGAAGCCTGAAGCGTGAAGCCCTCAACCATCAAACAAGGCAGCGAAGGCTTGCAAACCGGCATGCCGCACACATTTACTCTTTCGGGCCTGTTATCGCCTTGGCTTCGCCCCTTTTAGTCAGCGGTCACGCTTCGTGGTGCTAGGCTTTTGGCATTTCTTTGCGGTTCAGCTGCAAGGTCTGATGCCACAGCAAGAAGAGTTTGAAAGTCCTCATTTTTTGAACAAATACATTTGCAGCAGGTAGCAATAATATTCTGGTTTGTTCACTTTCGCCTGTAACCCCACGTCCAATGTGAGCACTGTCCACAGTCACCCTCCTAAGAATGAATGCCTGCAATATGATACTAAAGGGGAATGTTTTGCATGGGGGGGGACAAGGGTATGAAAGAAGCCAGACAACCTTCCGGACAGAGTGCCCATCCTCGCAGACCAATATGTTTCATGATGCTGTCAGGGCCTGCCCACAAACCCCAGCCTCCAGCTTATTACGCAAATTTTGCTACTCGAACGCTGTTTAGTGTTAGACTTTGCCCAAAAACCACGCTAAGACAACTCAATAAAGACCTGCTCACAAAATGATGCCCACAGAGCGGTTTCCCAGCCAAAAAAATGCGACGAAACATGCCCGGCCGCCGAACAAATGCTGTTGACACGAGAACTCTCCCCAAGAGCTAGCACTCCCCTTTCCCTTCAGCCCTACAAATCCTAAGGAGCCATGTGCCCAATAATTGGGTACTGGGATGAGAGTACTTTACTTCAAGTATGGTTTTGGGGAAGTATATGATCATTGATATAACCCACATAACCCCATAAAAAGCAACCCAACCCTATTTGAGCCATATGACCCCTATATGTCCCCAACTTGTCCAAGCCTGCATAGTAGTTTTGGTTTTCTTGCAAAGTACCCACAGTACTTGAAGGCAAG
This sequence comes from Symbiodinium pilosum, assembly GCA_905231905.1. Classification (NCBI taxonomy): domain Eukaryota; class Dinophyceae; order Suessiales; family Symbiodiniaceae; genus Symbiodinium; species Symbiodinium pilosum. Next base: position 60,291 of record CAJNIZ010042972.1, read on the forward strand.
CGGATACTACTACGTCATACCGCAAGTATCAGTTGTCCTTATTCGAATGCTTATAACCTGTCAGGAGCGGCTAGCAGCAACCGAAGCCGTTGGCACCTACGTGGCCGCGGTGGGCGCTAGGCCCCTGCGTGTTTGGGATGTTGCTGTTTAGTGCTTTGGGCAGGCTAGGTGAGTGAACAGCCTTCGTTCTTGCATTCTCATTCCATCTCTAGCTCAAGCCAAAATGAAGGCTCTGTGTGCCGGAGCCCTCCTAGTGTGTCTCTCCCCTGACACTAAATGTGTTTTCAGGCCCCGGATTATTTAATACTACAAAAGAAGTTGTTTAAACTCAAGAGCAGAGATTCGTGACGAGCATTGTCGCTGTTTGTTTGCTGGTGGCCTCTGCTTGGCAAGTGGCACGCCTGGAGTGTCAGGGAGGTCTGGCCACCCTTCAGTTCCCATGGCAGGAGAGCATATAAAGCCATCCACTCCCCATGTCTTGCGCGCGGTTCCCAAGTGACGAGTGGTGTGCGTGCACTGCGAACGCCAAGCATCAGCCTGTCCCAGTGGACGTGCTGTGCAGACCTAGCAGGTTTGTGGGCACGTCAGACACCGCTGAGGCTGTAGCTGTCTTGGATGCCGTTGCAGCTCCAATCTTGGCTTCAGAGGAGGACGCCGCTCTGGGCAAAATGGCACGTATGCGGGCGGAGCTGTGCGAGTGGGCACGACAGCAAGCGGTAGAGTCCGCGGCGCTGTCTGCTCTGCATGCGGCGCAGTTCGAAATGGTAAGTAAGGCCCCACGCTTACAGTTCGCGCCAGAAATATCGTTTGTTAAGGCACTGCGTGTTGCCAGATCGGGGGCAGTGGGCATGGTGCAAAGCAAGCGCCTGTAGAGCAACCAGCCATGCTAGTATCTTGCCTGCGTCATGGCAGCTCCCAACCAGATCTTTGACCTGGCCCAGCAGTTTAAGCTGGATGCTGCTCTGACCGAGCAGATCTTGAAAGTCCGCCTCTGCGGAAGACTAGGGGCCTGCCGGGAGTGGGGGATGTTAAGCTCGATGAAGATGCTTTCTGGCGTAGGTATCACCTCGTTCTGTCTCCGGAGAATACCGCGGTGGATCGCTTGGCTACCAAAGCATGTACAGGTGCCATTGGATGTCTTGCTAGTTCACGTTGCAGTTTCCGGAACGCTTGCGCTCGCCACATATCCAAGATCTAGACCGCGCAGAGCGGGGCGAGTTGGCCCAGCGGTACGCCAACAGTACCTCCGCACTGGGCCTGTCTGTGCTTTATCCTTTCGCGAGAGAGATGCGCACCTGCCGCCAGCTCCGCCGCCTCGCACGCTTGCGGGGTCCGGTGCCGCTCCCAAAGATCCTGAGCCCGGACAGTTTGCCAGCGCGTGATGGCACGCCCTCTTGCCTGGATTGGCAGGCAACTCTTCTAAGCAAAACGAAGCGGGCCGAAGCAACACACTTTCCGTTCCGGCCGAGTGGGGTTTTCCAAAACCCAAGAGCTTCCTTTAGAGGGGTACCTATGCTAACAATAATACAGCGCGCTTAAGGAGGACCCTACACCTTGAACCTTGAACCCACTGGCATACTGGAGTTCCGGGCCGTTGGGCGTCTGAGTTAGTATCAGAGGAGTTGGGATTCAAACGGCTTCAGGCTGCGGGCGTGGGCTTAGGATTTAGGGTCAGGGGTGCGGAAGAAACACGTTTTTTCTTGTGAACGCCGGTCCTTGGCTGATCCACACACGCCGGCCCCGTCAAGGTGGACGTGCTGGCTGAGTGCCCCAAGCCCAAAAAATCCCAAATTATGAAGCCTTGATCCTTGTGGCAGCACTAGTCATTTCTAAAATGTAAACAGGAAACCTTGAGCTGCTGCGGGTTTGCAGGTTTGCTCCACACTTCCCAAGCGCGCTGCCAGCGCTTTGTGCGCAGGCGTGCCGTGCATTTTCTGCCATTGTCAGTTTGTTGAGGGGATGCTGAGAACACACGGCGGGGAACTTCAGAGAACCTCAAGGATCACAATGGCGTGTCTGTAGGCTGCAACGTTCGAAGGGCTTTGCGTGTACAATTCTGTGTAATTAATTGGGGGGTAGGATGCAGGTAGGGCTCTTTGGTTTGAAGGGCCTAGGTTCCAGCTTGTTTAAGGGTTCGCTTCAAAGGAAAAACACAAGTTCTCAACGCGCTAGTCTCATATGTCTCATTTCCGGTCCCCCGATGGTATCGCGCCCACATGTTAAAGTGCAACACTCTGACCCTGATTCTTGGAGCTGGTCGCATGATAATGGCATTCGCGTAGTGGTGACAAATAGGAAAAGCACTGCATTGTTGTGGAGCTCTTGGGGGAGCAGCTTGATGCGGTTTAACTACAGAACACCAGCTACAATACAATTATGAGATTTTTGGTTTTTTGGTGACAGGAAATCCGAACCCCGACAAAAAAAATGTTTTACTGTTGCACCTTGGCTGCCGATGGGGTTTTGCTCTTCAAGGTCTAAGGGAGCTTACAGCTGGAATTAGAGCTGCAGAAGGCTTCTCGAAACAAAGAAAAACCCTGCACAGCATCCCCACTTACAAGAAGAAATTTGAAGAGATGCGAGGCCATCCTATTGTTTGCCTGTTTGAATGACACCCATCCAAGAAGCTTACAGGGGTACGGTAGTTTGCACAACCATGGCTTAGTGTATAAAAAAAAACACCTTCAAAGGGGTAATCCAGCGTTTGATACGGATTCTCTTTCGGGTGATACGGGGATGACTATATAGCGTTATATGAAATCTATACCAGCCAGGCCAAGCACGCGGATCCTGACGTCCGGGCCGAAACCGCCAATGCTTTGGCCAAAATGGGCAAGGTTCTGGGCCCAGAGTCGAAAACATTAAATCAGGAAGAAAGTTTCAGACGACCCCAGGCATGACAATCCGAAATAACCTTCAAGATCGCGATTTCAAAAGTTAGGGGTTTGCGTTGAAACTTATCCGAAAGCTTATCGTATGTTGAGGGTATATGGGAGGGGTGCATGTTTTTCGGAAACATCAACCAGGCGATACTGGTTGCCAAGGGAGTGTTGAATGGTAAGGGGTGATGGATTACCTTACGGACTAGCCCTGCACCTTAAGTTGTGCGAGGTTCGGAGGTTGCGCATGGATTTGGGTAGGGGGCTAGGATAGGCAGCATCTAGGGTAAACAGAGATCATGTTAAATTCAGATGGCATCCAAGGGCTATAGTCTTGGATGGTAAAAGAGGCATGTAAAAAGTTATGCAGATTTCAAGATAAGCCCCTTTTCAGACTATGCATGGTGCCGTACCTTGCCTCAAACTACTAGGAAACCCCAAGACGGCCAAGCTGCAGAGTGCTGTCCTGTCTAAGGCTGGCTCTATGAGGTTTCATCTTAGTTGGGGAGACTAAACCCGCAAGCCCGAAATTTTAAAATCCAGCGAGACGAAAAAGATTGTGTATTTAAGGGACATGGCAAGTTGAAACTTGAATTTTTGTAGACTTTACGTCTCGGAGCCTTTGGTTGCATCTTCGAAGCTCGGAGACCCCGAGCCCGGTAGACAGGGCTACACTTTATCCGCGTGGGAGCTTCCTTAAAATGATATAATATCGGTCCTGACATGCACGTTTCAACACTAGTATGAGGTTATGACAGTTTTTGGAATATAACGGTGTAACTTTCGGAGCCGGAGACCCTTCTGGAATGATCGTTTCATTTAGCACGTCTACAATTCCCAATAACTCCTATTATAAGTAAGCCCCATGACCGCTGTCACTGGGTAGACGTACTACTTATTTCAACACAGCCTCCAAGTTACCCCCACACTCCAATTTTAGAAAAGAGCCCAAGGCACATCTTGAATATTAGGGGTTGGGAGAAACCCCTGAGCCCTAGACCCTTAATAATCTTACACCGTGGGGGCGCAGCAATTATTGGAGGTACGTGACTAATTTTGGCAAGCTGGATCATGTCAAGGTCCTGGGCGATTTGGCCGGAGGCCTGCTGGTGTGTGCAGCGGCCTATAATGCCAAGGGTTCGGGGTTTGGGCTTCAGGGGGATGTCCCAAAAACAAAGGATTTCCTATTCAGTATAAACACACACAATATGTTGGCGGAGTTGATTTTTGAGAGGGTTCCAGCCCTGATAGAGTATTTCTGGGGTTTATCAAAGAAAGGCCATCTAGGGACCTAGAGATAGTGAGGCCTGTATGATAAGGGCTCCTATCTAGAAGCCTTGAATAGTTCTGAATCCTATACCCTTGTACGCCTTGTACAAAGGTAGTATAAGATGCCCCAAATCCCTATATCCCGATGGGCCTCCAGTAGGATCCCCAAATAGTCCTTAAACCCTAAACCCAGAACCCTAAACCCTAAATAGTAGTTTCCATTTTCTTTTCCATTACCCCTATATCCCGCATAATATCCCCAAATGTAGGCCCCCACATGAGCCATTGTCTAAACTCCTAGTATCCCCCTTAATAAGCCCTATAGTAGTCCCCTATATAATCCCCTGTATAACCTCCTTTAAGGAGTTTAGGCTATAGCTCACATTGTGTAGAGGGCTTCG